>MU225802.1:223390-244499 GCA_018584345.1 Thuja plicata | reverse complement strand
TATATATATATATATATATATATAAGTATTGAAAATATGCATTCACGGAAGATTTTGAAGAGATTGAAATCAGATTTGAAAGAGCTTTCAAAAGACAGATAAAATCAGATTTAGAAGAATATATTTGAAGGGGAAAATAAACCCAGACTTTGAAAAGGTAGAATGGAGTCAGATTTTGAAAAGACATATGAAATCAGATTTTGAAGTCACCGATGGAGATCAAATTTCAGAGGAGAACAGAAGAATAAGAACAAATCAGATTTTCAAGAGGGATAGGTGTGAATCAAACATAGATTTTAGGGTTCTTCTTATACTTCTATTTATTCCCTTCCTTTCTCTATTTTAGGGGTTCCTATTGCTGCTCTGTTTTGAGGGATTCTGAGTCTGTTCAGTTTCTCTACAAAAGCTTCAGAGTAGGTTCCAAGTGATCTTGTGTATATTTTCTTTCTTCTATGCATATAGGGTGTTCTCTATCCTTTCTATTTCAGGGAAAGAACATTATTGTAACAACAAGCTTTATGAATGAACTTTCACTATTGTTGTTTTATCATCAATTTGTCTCCATTTTGTTCTGAATCACATAAACTAGGGCATCAAGGGTGTTTTAGTTTTGTCTATTCTTGATCAACAATAGAGTTATTCAAGGAATGACTATGATTTAAGATCGGTATTCAAATGTGTATGAGTTGGAATATCAAGGGTATGCCAATCTTTTCTTTCAGTGGATGTTGATTAATGTATTGTCTATTCTAAGGTCTCTTCCAAGGGGAGGGTTAAATTCTTTGAGTAGGGAGTTTCATACTTGAAATACACAAGTGGATTCACAAGTAGAACCTGATTGATAGGGTTTATCTTATGTAAGGCATATATACATATCAGACTGTGTTGTTTTCATTTGTTCATGATCTTCTTTGGAATGTTATGTTTGACTCTATTTCCCATTGGATAAGGCATTGTTCTATGCAAGATTTGAGGTATTTAAGAGATCCATTAACCCAAAATACATAATCAAAACCATTTCCCTTTCATGTTGTTAGAAGTTAGAATTCCTCTAGTTTTCATACTTACTCTATGCAAGTGAAATACTACATAAGATTTGATAAAGTATTGAGGTATATGGTACCTAAGGGTTTGAAAACTATTCCACAGTCATATATCTACAAGCTTATTTTTGTTACAAAGGAGTCATATTTGTGAAGATTAGGCAATACCCTCATGAGTGATGTGGAGCTCGAAGAAGAAGGAGGAATTAATCTTCATCAATTAGACTTTGTCCTGCATGAATCTGGAGTTGGGAGCTATAGAGTTGGTTAAGTTATTAATCTATTTTGATCCTGCAAGAAAAATCTCTAATAGCTCTCATGCTCCATTAAGATACCAAAGCAACAATGAAAACAAACTTCAAGAAAAAAATCCTCATATACTTTAATATGACACATAAGAAAGAAACGGAACATGCTAAGGCAAACCATGTCAATTGTCATAGAAACATGCACTAGTCTCTACATGAACATAAGAATTAGATTAAAATGATAATAAATGATTTGAGTAATTACCTTAATCATACCACCTGAAATAGAAAGAAAGAAAAATTTCAACTCATCCAAGCTACACACACCCTAAAAAAAGGTATACCAACATAGATTAAACTTCATGCCATCAAAATATTAACTCTATATATATATTCAAGTTATTGTGTATCCATCCTCTTATCTCAAATAAACATACCAAAGCACAAATGAACATAGGAAAGGCCAACTAACAAAGTCTACATAATCATTGAAATAATCTTGTGGATATAGATAGTCCACATCTGAGTCATCCAACTGCAAGAAAATGGGAAGCTAATCCATAACGTATAAATCTCTTCAATCCAAAACCAATGAAACATGCAAAATCATCATCACATAAGTAATTATAAAACCAAGATATCACAAAGGATAATCAAACATATATTCAGAAACTCCCACTACATGAGCAATGTCAAATATGAAAATAGATTAAAGCATTCAAATTATATCTATAATACTTCACATAATGGATGTGGCTAACTCCTTTATCACATAGTATTAAGAAAGCATACATGATCTGCAAATCTTGGAACAAAAAATGCTACAATACCTCTCTAACTACTAGTCTCCATATCTCTCTCAACTTCTTCACACTTAACAATGTATATACAAATATCCAAGAAGAAGAACAATACCAAGGAGAGAACTTGCAAATCAAACCATATCCTTGTTCCACACAAACAATAACCAACTTGTGTAATGTGAGATATCCTTTACCATTCCCAAACTAAAATGATATCAACATCTAACATTCAAATAAAATAAAATAATCAACAATATATGTAAACCTATCATACCAAAGGTAGATCAAACAAACCATCCATTTCCACAATAATAGAAATAATGCTCCAAGACACAAACCATTTCTTGCACCTCTCTAAATAAGTCCTCGGAACTATATCCATAGCTTAAGACCAAAAACAAGGAGAAAAATGAAAAAATATTAAACAATGCATCTCCTTCCCAACAAGTCCTCAAAATTTCTATATTCAAGAATTACTCACATGAGATACAAACTAAATAATGCATCTGATAATTAGGCAGACAATACCTCTCAGATCATTAACTTGCTGAGTAGACCAAGAGTGGAAAACAAGATTGTTATATGCTCACAACATCAAGAAATTTAAAGCTTATAATAAATGAAAATCTTCTCTTCAGGACCATAATAGATTCACATCCATAACTCAGTGTAGGCTCCTTGGTCTTCCTACTAAAATCCTCATCGAATAGTAACCATCTCAACACACAATCCCAAATAATATGAGATCTCATAGCCTCATCCAAGTTTCTCTAGTCTTCAAAATCATACACAATTAATCGATGCTAGCTTCAAATGTAATCCTGTAAAATTAGGAAGCTTAAAGAAAATGATTAATACTCAAAACCAAAGAGAAATGACAATACATCACCAAAGACACAAGAGTTCTACATGGCACCAAGATGTCACCATTTCCAAAGTACATGAAGATAAAAATCAATCATAAGTTGATGAATCCACACCACTACCAAAGCTCCCACTAAGCTATGTAGCCAAGCTCTCTAGGAAACATGACAAGCTTCTCCTATTTAAAGATCCTCCATCATCCCAACATGATCAATGAGCTCAACCAAGAACTCCCAAAAGTAAGACTCAAACCACAATCTCCAAAACCCATAAGATTCAATTTCACATCTTTTGTCAATAGAACTAAAGCTATCAAAATATCGCTACAATTTAATGGAAAATCTAAGATCTCTACATGACAACAACACCCATAGAAAAAGATCATCCATCTTCTAATCAATGATTAGCCATGGATCACAATTCACTATAACAAATCTAGCTTAGAAAATATTATTCAAATAATTAAGAAGATAGAACACATTATATAACTGCATAAATATCCCATTGAAAGTGATACCAAGTTATACATGGAATCATGAATAACTTCATTACCAAAAATCCACTTAGAGTGATCATAGCTTCTCATTCGCCATAATATATAATTGAGATTCAATTGATCAACTACATTAAGTACTCCAAATAATCCTTTTCTCATTGCAATCGATATGCAAATGTAATAATGGTGACCAACAACAAGGGATATTGAACCGGATCCTCATTAGATAATCTAAAAGATTGGCACATATGAAACATCTTAAAGAAGAAATACATAGTTAGTGTTCCAAATCTTGAATGACTAAAAGATTCAATCCCACATCAATATCACGCATAACAAAGATAATTTGGCATAACATTGGATTTCCAAGACTCAAACACCCGAATTGATGCTATATCTAATTTTCCAAATAAACCCACATACAAGTAACCATATATCAATAAGAACCTTCCAGACATCCATGCAAATATGCATCTCTCTCCATTTATAATACCCTAAATATAGTTTTACCATATTTCTACATAGGATAGATTTTAGTTAACATATAAAACCTGCAAGACCATATATGTAAATCTAAAATCCATTTAAACATGCAAACATTCACATTATACATTTCATCTAAATAGTACAGATACCACATATTTGCACAACCTGATAGCTAAAAACAAGAGATCACTACAAACCAAGAAAGGAAAGAAAAGTTGTCTACAATCTTAAACCATATAAAATATATTAGCTCCACAACTCAAAAATAGGTCAATGGTTTATCTTCCAATGCTTTCATGTAACCATGGGCTAAAACCATTAACCTAACATAAGCATTTTTTTCATAGTCCAAAAGCTAATGCATCTCCAAGTGACTAGGATGTCAATACCCATCCAACATGAACACTTTTTTAGTGCACAAGACCACAAGGTAAAGAAACACAACCAAAAAACAAGAGGATACATACATATTACCAAATAAGAGATCCAGGTTACCACACCATAATCAACTCCATTAAGATCCACAAACATGAGCTTCAAATGCCCAACATAGATCACATTGATAATATCCATGGTCTCCAATCTCAAAAATATGCCAAATAGATTTAACTCACAAAACATTCATTGAAGCCCCAAAAGCCTTTCAAAAACCTTTAATTCCTTCCAAAATATTCCCACAATCTTTCCATGCTAAGAAACCAAAAAATAGAGGAGTACCCAGTACCTATAACCTTCAACTCTAATACCAAATGTTGGAAAATTAACAAGTTCAATGTCCAAGATTAGTGAGATTTAGTGAGGTCAATATTTATCCAATAAAATAATAAAAGGATGAGATCTAGGACTTGGATAGCCAGAACATAAAATTTTGAAACTCGTATACAAATTTGAAAAAATAAGTCGTGTTAATTGCAGAGAACCCATGATCAGATCCTCCTTCTTTATGATACCAAAAAATAGTATGTTAACCATGCTTAATAAACCTATCTTATGTGAACTTATAACAACAATGAATAATGATTAACATCAGCATAAGATAGCATCATTAAGAAATAAATTAGCAACATAACATCCACACATAGCACAAGATTTATCTAGAGAAACTCTTGCGAGAGGAAACTCCACCAAGAAGAGAGGACAAGCTTGCATTAACAACAATATAAATGCTTACAATACAATCACTTTCATTCTCCTCTTTTCCTCCACCATAGTATCACCTTTTCACATGTGAACAACCTCCTTATTGCTCTCATCTTCCCTTTGTTCTTGCAAATAAATCTACATACAACATTTATCATGTGTTGCACCTTATTCTTCACCCAAAAGAATGTATTTATATAATGGAAAGAGCTCCAAAACCACTAATAAAGGTTCCCATAAGAGCCTCTTCATTCCTCATGGCCAAAACCCTTATAATGTCTCCATAAAACTCAAAAAGATACTAGTTTAACTTCCAATACCTTCCCTCCAACATGAACAACTATACTTGCAAGATAAACATTACATTAAATGTAATAAATGATAAAAAATGAAGAGACACCAGTTACCTCTTCCATGCTCCCACTTGGAAATACCATAGGTCATTCTTTTTCCATTTCCTTAAGTCATTAAATATCTTATTCTAGACACCCATAAGTGGGGAAAACAATATTAAATAATTATGTCCACAACCCACTTTTACTGTTGTTAGTGTAACTCATCACCCCTTATGAATGTATTACAAATAATAGTGAGAAATAAATATTACAAATTATTTTTCCAATATGTCATAAGTGCCTCAGGACACTTTCCAAGGATGTTGGAACCATTCCATAGGAGTTATAAGGTTGATGGCACCTTAATCATAATATTATTTTATTACATCTGGCTGATAAGAAAAATTCCATACCCCTTAATCATTTTATAACCTAGATCAATTTTATCATCAATATATTCAAATCACATGCTATATGAAGCTGGACACATTACAAAAAACTCCAAGAAATTTTATAATTACCACAAGGTGCACATGAGCATTAAATTATTTTTGAAAATGTGCACATGAGCATTAAATTATTTTAGAATATTTTCAAATGTATGGGTAAATGCACCAAGATGCAGGTAAAAAAAAAGTGGCCAAATGATTTTAAAAAAACACAAAACTGTATGTAACATGATTGCGTAATTCAAATTTTTAAATCACTGGGCTTGGGAAGACTGCGCCTAATTTATTTAATTAAAAAACACTTTTAGTTCTCATAACTCGTACGCATTATAAAGACATAAAAGTTCTTCATAACCCATACGGGTTATGAAGAACTATATGTTATTTTGTTTGGTCAAGGTCAAACTCATTTTTAGCATTGAAAACAGCTTGACAACGGCTCGTAGCTTCCCAAATTCCACAGAACGTGATCGTGTTTCACTCTATTTGGCATTTTTCAGCATTACACCAATTTTTAACAATGTCACATCGTCGAAAAGGTAAGAATTTGATTGTTTTATTGATTTTGTTTGAATTTGAATTGAAGTAGGGTTTTTTCAATTGATTTAAGTTTTTTTTATTAATTTTATGTCAGATTCTCAAAACAATCTATGATGACAAAACATACAAGAATGACCTCTTCTTGAACAACCACCACAAGAAAACCCTCAAAATGTTGCACATGAAGAACACCAAAACTCTCAAAATGCTACCCTTCAACAAAAAAACCCAAAAAATACCACTACTCAACAACCACCGCCACCCCAAAACCCTCTTCCTCCTCTAGTAGAACATGTACAAGCCACACAGGAGGATATTCTAAATTGCCTATCATAGAATACTACTCAAATTT
Organism: Thuja plicata; assembly: GCA_018584345.1. Classification (NCBI taxonomy): domain Eukaryota; kingdom Viridiplantae; phylum Streptophyta; class Pinopsida; order Cupressales; family Cupressaceae; genus Thuja; species Thuja plicata. The sequence goes on along the minus strand of MU225802.1, from coordinate 237,743 downwards.
CTATGATAGTGAATAGGTTGAGGTCCTCTTCTAATGAGCACCACTCATCCCTCACTATAACCCTATAATCTATGATCAATAGTGTGTGGGAGGTATTTAGACAGGTTACAAAATGGGGTTCATATAGGGATAGATGTCGTACATTTCATGATGATGGGTTTTCATGTGATGAGGTGAAAAGAAAGGGCATAAGTAAATATGACATATGTGCTCTTTTCATCAAACCTAAGACTAATCATACCCTACTTTTTGATTTGAAGATGTTTCCTATACATTGGCGTAACCACGATGGGATTAAAAATACTTTTTGGAATAGGTGTTATATGGTCTTTGACCAAACACCTTGTAACAATTAGGAGGTGCCTCTATATTTATTGAGAAATTTGTATTCTGAGTTTATCCTCGGCTCAAAGCCAAATTACTTTGACATGCACCAATTACAGGGTAGAGAGAGAGGCTATGCACAGGATAGAGCCAAGACTCAAAGGGTGGCATACCCCTAGCATAGGATTTATTTAGCTCCTAAACCCATGGTTCACATCAGAGTCCCAGTAGCACTTAAGGAGTATATGGAGTTACAAAATCTTCAGACAGCTACGTCATTGACTAATATTATTGTTCAACATGACACATAGTTGGTCAGACAAGAGGAGGGATCAACACCTGCACCACCTGCCTCATCATTAGATGCACCATTTGTCTTAACTAAGCTCGTTGATCATATTTATGTCAGTTTCCATAATGTATATTCTAAGGTAGATACTGATGCAAATGAGGATGGTTCCACATCCCATTCATGTACACATTGCGGGAGTATATGAAATGCTTCCACTACAAAGGATGTGTCCCTCAGTGATGACCTGATTGGCATGGTGTTTTAACATGGAGAGAAGATGCAGGTGTGTTTATTTGTGTTTATGACATGTTATTTATTAATAACAAAAATCGTCTAAATGTAAATAATTTTTTATTTATAGAACAATTTAAAGTGATATATGAATAATATGCATTGTAGGGTGCAATAGGTTGTGTGAGTACACCGCGTAGTTTTTGTTCGACTCCACGTATATGGGTAGCTTTGACACCAAAGGTAAAGATTTTTAATACGTTAAAAATAGAATAATACCTTGGTTTCAAAATATTTTTTGTTAATATTTAGTAACTCTCTTATGTATATTTATTTGGTGTTTAATAGGGCTTGTTAGGGGCTCATATGTCCCAAGTTGATGATGTCACACTTTCGGCCATTGACTTTGGCCTAGAAAGCTTAGCGATATCATATTAATTTGCACAACTCTTATTTATAATTTTAATTGAACCTGTGCAAGGCATTTAGATTTAGATTTTTGACTTAGATTTATATTATATATTCATTTCTCTTATGTTAAATTTTTTTTTCTATTAGGTTACCCCACTTGGCTCCAAGACATCTCGTGTGTGAAAGGAATCTTCCAGCACACTGAGACAGAAAAAGATCCTCGCGGACACCCAAATGAAAAAAGGTAATTTAGCACAATTTAAATTTATTTGTTGAAATGTTTTATGATTAAACATGTACAAGTAGATTGATTTGAAGTCTTTTTTTTTCTATCCTATATACAGAAATAGTTGGAGTTTACAGAATTGATGAATGCACCTGATGTTGTAGAGGTTCAAGAGCGAGAAGAGGCAACATTTTCATCTTCACTTTCAATTTTATTCTTGTTCATTCAAAATCTATAAATTCTTCCTCTATGACTATAACATTTGTTGTCATTGTTCATATAGGAAATAGTTATAGTTGCTTCATCAATGATGATGCCTCCTAAGAGTAGAAAGAACCATTTGATTCTTTGGTATGCATTTTTTTCTATATATGTTAAAAATATGCATTTAGATATAAGTACATGCATTTATAGTTTTTAAGTGTTTTTCAACAACTTTGGGTTATTAACTTGTATTAATTGTCTTTTACCTATTACATCCCCCTTCGCAACTTCCCACGAATCATCTACCATTCCATTTTTCTAGAAGTCTCGATCATCAAAGATGGGGTCCATCATAACAAAGGGAATAGGTATGTATGTCTTCTTAGTTGAAACCCTCTTGTCAAATCCTTTTGAATTTCTTTCTTGTTAGTTTGAAAGCCCTAATTCCTTCCTCTATGACTATAACATCTTTTATCATTTACCATACATGAAATGATTGTAACTAAATCATTAGTGAGTGTTCCTCCTATGAGTATAGGAGATCTATCTGAGGCTCTTGTATGCATTTATTTTTTACTCCATGCATTTTTAGTTTTTGCAGTGTTTGTCGACATATATGTTATTAACTTGTATTAATGTATTTTCACCTCTTACAGTCCCCGTAACGACTTCCCACAGATCCTCTACCTTTCCATTTTGTTAGGGGTTCCGATCACCCAAGAAGGGGCCCATAAGCTTTACTACACAACCCAAGAGAAGAAGAAAGACATGAGGTAATCAACAATTCAACTACAAACAAATTATAGTTTAGTTTTTTAGTTATTTTGATGTTATTTTTGGAAAAGATATTTGATTCAACAATCAAATTATTCTTGCACAGCTTCCTACAGAGCTATGTTGCGCTTTGAAGAGACTCAATTTTGATGTTCCACCACAATCATAGTTACTGATAGAGACATATAATTATATTTTTGGTCATTGAAGGACCAATTTATGTATCTATTCGACATTTGTATTGTTTAGATCGACCTTGACATGGCACATGCCATATTTTTGTAACTCTATTATTGACTTGGAAGTTATGCTATTTTTGTATATGTACACAATTTTTGTTCATTTTTATATATTTGATCCAATTTGTTCATTGTGTGTATGTCTTGATACTTTAAAACATACATATTTACAATTTAAATGTGATATAATTTTTCATTCTATGAAAGTCATATGGCGTATACTTTTAAATGATTATTTAATATAATAGAATGCAAACATGTTTATTATTGGAGTCATATTGTCCTTAGATTAAAAGTTAAAAGTTATATCTTAGATTATGCAATGAAGAGTTACATTTATACCAAAGCATAGGGAAAAGAGAGAATGAATAAAATGTATGGCATTTGTTGGTGTCATCATATGGGATTTCAAGCTAGATCCTACTCCGTCATTCTACTATTAAAGGGAATCTTTTAGTATAACTAGAACTGTACAATCTATTAATGGTCTTGTGCTTATGAAAGAATGAAATTCAGGCACAAGTGCCATTGACACCGCCAAATTTTGTTGTTGGAATTCTCATTGGGAATTATCAATTTCATATATCTACCATGTTAACTACAATACATAGCACACAATCAAATGATATGCTCCATATTCAGTACATCGTGAGAAACTCTAGAAATAGGATTTTAATTTTCTTCTAGTTTGGGAATAGACATCCCACCATATGGTATGCCCCTAATCTTATTCTCAAAAAAATCTTACGATTTAGATTTTCTTCTAGGTTGCAATTCTCCAATAGCCCATCTAGACGCATATGACTTTCTCGCATATGATTGTATTAAGAAAATAATATGGAGAGTAGCATTGACATCCTAGGATGGGCTATTTGTTGGAGTTTTAAATGACCATTCGAGGGAGAAGTTGAGGTGTCAGTATGTCAGATGTGATGGCCCATCTTTCCTCTCCATGTAATTTATGCTTTACTCGATCATCATCTCCAACATTCAACTCCCAATCACAGACCCTGGAGACTGTTGGACAACCTCTTTGGACACCTTTTGACATGTTTCAACACATAAAAATTATTAATTTTGTCTATTTGAACCTTGCCTAGGCTATTGGAGTGAGGTTTTTGGTTTGGGAGAGTGTTTAGAGGGTAGGTGCTTTGTAAAAAAACCTAATTGGTCCTTAAATACCTGGAATCAGCAATTTTTGACCAATAATGAGAGAGAGAGAGAGAGAGAGAGAGAGAGAGAGAGAGATTTATCTATATAAATATATGCATGTATATCTATATATACATATACACACATTATATATGTAAGTATATACATTTGTGTAGTTTATGCTAAGTTTACAAGCACATGTTTTTATTTCTACAAAACCCAATCGGGTTCTCTAGAACTAAAAATATATGCTTTTTGTTCTACATAACCCATACGGGTTATGAAGAATTAGGAAAGCTACCTTTTCTCTTATAGAACCCGAGCGGGTTTTTTAATAGTTAGGAACCCGATTGTGTTATGGCTAGGTAAGAGGTTTGGACAACAACCCTAAGGATTGGGAGCCTTTTTCCCCTCCATTTCTCTCCCTTTACACATCTTTTGTTCTTATAGGTTGATTTCTTAACTTCCTCATCATCAAGTTTACACATCATCAAACAGGTATTTGTAAAATAACCACCATAATCTCACACATCTTCTCAACTTTCTAACCATATAATGTTTTCTATTTTTGGACATCATTAGCATAGTAAACTTTAGTTTTATTTACCAGTGTCTTCTGAGTTCTCAGAGACACATGCCTACCATTTTCTTAAACAATTTTGATATACTTGACCAAATTCTAAAAATACATATTATTGTTCTAGACTTGATTCTACACACTTTTTAAAAAGTTTGCTTTTTCAATTATTTTGATGTAAGTTATGCCTAGCACACGAACATACACCTGATTTTCAGGATGCGCCCACTTCAAAAACAAAATACTCAAAAAAAAATTACAAAAAAGTATACAACTTCTAGCCCTCACTCTTACCTATCATTCTACCAAAGGGTTTTTCAAAATACTAAATCTAATTATACCTTTTGTGAAGTGCACGCCAGACACTATGTTATATTTTTTTGAAAATAAGAGGAACAATTTTTCACATGCAATGGGTTTGACCCTCTTAACCTTATCCATTTTTAGAAAAAAAACAATTTAGTTTAGAAACTAGATTCAGAGTAATACAATTCTTATTCTTTTCACAACTCCTAATTTTGAGTGCATGACCCTTGAATTTCTCTTCAAAGTTCAAGTTTAACTGATTTTAGAAAAAAAGTTGCCACTTATACTCCCCTTTTTGCACACCATCTTGGTGCACTTACCCATATGAGGGGAAAATTAAAAAAATGAGGAAAGAAATCCTAGTAGCATGAAACTCTTAGTCTCCAATGTCCAAATTAATGCACCATAAGCATGTAGTAATTTTTACCTTCTTGAGTGTGAATTGTTTTTGGTAGATCATTTCCAAAAGAAACTATTGTGTCATATAGGGTGTAAGAATACCTCATCTTAGAATTGGATTTATTATACTTCTCATTCTTCTTACCTTTTTCATTAGGTCTTCAAAAAACACTTAGAGCCTATTTGGCATTTATTAACACCTTCCTTCTCATCTCTTCAAAAATAAAAAAATTTCATAACATCTTCAATCTTCAAAATAATAAAAGCACTACTGATAGCCATAACAAGATAATCCCATGAATTAGACAAAGAATAAATCAATATCTAACATTTATCCTCCTCATTCATCTCGATACCAACAAATGCCAATTGAGACACCAACATATTGAATGCTTCTAGGTGGTCAATAATTCATTTGCACTCTTCCATTCTCAAGCAATACAATTTCTTCCTTAAGAAAATTATGTTCACTAAATATTTGGCTTGATACATGTCACCAAGTTTCTTCCATGTCTTTTTTGTAGAGGACTTTTTATGGACATTAATTAAAATAGATTCTCCCATGTACAATTTAATTAGACACTTGAATTTATGACCATAACATCATACTGACCAACTATTGTAGGATCAGTACATATGAAGTCATTCTCATCAATAGCGTCCTACAGATCTTGATATATTTAAAGATCTTCCAACTTCAGCTTCCACATCTCAAAATCATTTCCAAACAAATTCTCCACCTCTATTCTCCATGAACTTTCCATCTAAAAGTTCCTACAAAAGCAACATAAAGTATATTTTACACAAGCTATCACTCAAATATAGATAAATTTGAGAAACATAACAACCCACTACTTAAGCCAAAGGTGATCAGACTCTGATAAGAATTGAAAGGAAGTTAAGGTATTGGAATAACTTTGTACACTAACTTTTAGAGGAGGGTTATGCAAAAAAATTCAAATCTTTACAATAGTTGTATAAAATTAACAAAAATAAACATAAATAGGATGCACACTACAATATAGTGATTTGAGTGGGTAAAACATTTTGGGGAGGAAAAACCCACACTAAAAATATGCCCAATATATTATTCATACATGAACAAAAAATACAATATACTTGAAAAACAAGCTTCTCACATGAGTATCATCAGCGAAATATTTGGAGGCAACTCAACAACATAGGACTCTTACACACAATTTCTATCTCATGCACCCAATATATAGTAGATACTGTATGTGATGAAAAGTAACCTTTCCAAGACAATCACTAGAACATGCAAATGTTAGAGATTAGTCATTTAAAGCAAGATTCAAAGAGTTAATATGTTCAAGTGAATGAAATAAATAAGACAAGAACTAACACCACAACCTCTGATGAGCCAAACAAGGGCACCCAATGCCTTGTTGATTTGCTCTTAGAGATTATTGTGGGTGTGCTCTCCCAACACAATAACTTAATCCCACTAATTATTTTGATGGATGAAACTATAATGCAAACTAATGATGGATGAAGAGCTCAAGAACAAGTATGAATAACTTGTCTCAAGCCATTCACCATTGATGAAGATGCAAAACTAATCTAGATTGATATGCAAGATTTGAGAAAAACTAACTAAGATTCATTCCATTATAGACCTAAGACGTGATATCTAGATTCAACAATGAAATAAATATGAAAATGAAATGAACTAATATTGCTATAAAATACTAAATTTCTTAAAGAAATCTATAGCTAAACTAGCATGATAACAATGCATAAAAGGGAGATGATTTGCTCTTGACAATGACCTTTATTTATAGATTTTTTGGAGAAGAGAGAGGACTTGGATGAGGTGGAGCTCATGTGGCATCCACATAGGTGCCACATGAGGGACACATAAGTCATGCAAGAGGCCCACTTTGCTCACACATGTGTGAACAACTTTGGATGTGATGGGTCAAAGTGTACTTAAAGTACACATGTGAAGGATCATGTAAGAGGTGTAAGAGTTTTGGGCCAATGAGACACTTTTAGAAAGTGTAAGAGGGTGTCATCATAGGTGTAAGAAACCTTGTTGGCACCAAATAAGAATTATTTAGAAACATGAATTTTTGGAAATTTTCTCACACATCTGTGAGCAAATAATTAGGACTAATTGGTGTAGGAATCAAGAAATTAGCCTAATTAATATTAGTTAACTAGTAAGTAGGTTTATTTGGTGAGAGTGATGTGAGGTAGGGTAGAATCTAGGTTCAAATTAGCTTAATCTAAATTTACAATTTAGATTAATTATAGTTTAGTAGAATTTAAGTCATGTGAAGGAATAAATAAATTAAAAAAATATTTAAAAGGGATTAATGAGGGGTAATGTATATAAATGGAATTTAATATATTAAAGGGGATAATTTTTAAATTAAATTTAAATACTAAGGAAAGTGAATTATATTTAATTAAATAAATAGAAGAACATAACAAATATAATTAATTAATTAAAATTAATTATAATGCTATGGGAATATTAATTAAATTAATACAAGAATGATTTTAGACGTCTATATTTTGCCTCTTTTTGATGCGGCATCGAACGTGGCGTCACGTCAAAGAAAAGAAAATAAGATGCCCTAGGAAGGTCAGAAAAACCTACGACAGCGAGAGTGGAGGAGTGTGCCCCCTCGAGAAAATAATAGGAAAAAATAAAATTTTTTAATAAAATTTTCTTGAAAAAGGCAGGAAAAGGGAGAAAGAAGACCAATTGCATGACGTGTCCAAGAAAAATAAAAGAAAACGGGGATGAGAACGGGGAATGGGGAGAAGGACAAAAGAAAGGGTCCCAAGGGGCTATAAATAGTCCATCGGGGCCCATAGAGAAGACACTTTCACTCACAAAGAGCAAAAAGAGAGAAGAAAAGGAGAGCGAGAGCGAGCACAGTTTGGGGAGCGCATTTGGGTCCACCAGTGACCGGCGGACGCTGGACCAATGGTGAGTAGTCGAATACCACTTTGTCCTTTATGCATTTAATATTTTTTTAGGTATGTAGGGTGTCATAAATGCGTCCCAAACCGGCACGCAGCGCAGACGATGGTCGCCTGACTGCTGGCTGCGCAAACGACGATCGACAGATCGCCATCTTCGCAAACGACCGATCTTCGATCGGTGTCTGCATAGATGGAGATTGGTAGATCTCCATCTGCAAGGGCAGGGGGAGAGTGAAAAAATGCGCAATGAAGATGGTGGAGTTGGAACTCCGCCGTCTACGCGTCAAAGAGGCAGCAGCCTAAACCGCCGTCTCCACAGATTGGTGACTGTGAAGTTTTTCCATCTGCGAGGATCAACTGCTGTGTACGTGGATTGACACAAAGATGGAAGAAAAATAATAAGAGAAGAGGGAAGAAAGGGGTCAGAAGCATTTTTTGATGCCCCGGAATAGGCGAGGGGCATTTTTCGATGCCCCAAAATGTTATCTGATATCTGACATGAGTTTGGTTGGATGTAGGAGGATACTATTACCTTCCGGGCGAGGGAGTGCTACCCAACAACTATGGTGCTAGAGTACGAGCTAACTGTTGCGGAGAGGGGCATCGTTACTCTATGCGGGTTGGAGCACATACATCAGTGGCCACATCTAAGAGTGCATAATTCGCTAATGTCTACTTTGATCGAGAGGTGGCACAGCACCACTTCGAGCTTTCACTTGCCGACAGGGGAAGCTACTATCACCCTCCACGATGTGTGGAGAATCTACAGAGTGTTGATTCATGGGCTGATACCCGAGTACTACTTTGAGGGTTTAGAGCCATATATGGAGATGATGTTCGGGTGGAGATATGCAGATCTGCCGACTATACGACAGTGGATGTCCTCGACAGGAGCGATGGCGATGCAGCCACGGTTGCAGCGGGTGGCACTCTACTTATCCAGATTGATTGGAGGATGATTGATGCCTGATCATGCAAGTAAGGGATTTTTGATAGGCTGGGCTCGGGTCTTAAGTAGCATGGTGGAGGATGGGGATCAATACTACTGGGGATATACCATCCTTGGGCAGTTATATTATTATTTACACATGTGCGCCTACCGTAAGGGTAGGGCACTAGGGCCAGGATGCACACTGCTTCTTGTATGGGTGTGGGAGCATATTGCGGTCATACAATCGATTAGGCAGCAAGAGACCCAAGCAGCTTATAAGCCATTCGCATGCAAGTATAGGCCCCCTATAAGTTACAAGGCCACAGACTTAGTGAGATACTGGCAGCGAAGGATTGATGAGATTGGGGAGATTCAGTGGGCACCTTATGCAGGGTGCGAGGCCTGGGGACACAAGATCCCCCAGCAGGATGGGTACATGGAGGATGAGTTCTATGATTCATATTACATGAGATTTGTATAGACGGACTATTGGCTCCTTGGGCGGACAGCATATATGATCTCCAGAAACATGCCATCTAGACTACACAGATAGATGGGACAGGTGCAGGAGGCTATTCCAGATGGGTTCCCACATCCACTAGTGACACGAGAGGTGGGTAAAATTTGGGCGATGGGAGTTGATCCCTGTGTAGCACAAGCATCTTGGATGGGGATGATGGAGATCCCATGGGTTAGGGCGCGGGAGTCTTTATACGATGCAGGAGTGGTCCCAGCATATGCACAGTGGTGGGCATCACATAGACTAGTGAGGTTGATAGTGTCTGGGATTGTACAAGTAGATGAGTAGCCTAGAGAGGGAGGGGATGGAGAAGGTCAGGATGGAGGAGGGGCCAGGGGGAGGAGAGACCAGACCAGGGTTACAGCTCAGAGGCAGAGAGGGAAGGTAGAGATACCAGCGGAGAAGCAGCCACTTATTGTCCCAGGTGAATAGGGACAGGATCAGGGACAAGATCAGGAGCAGGGATAGGGGCCACAGGGGCCACCTGATCAGCCATAGGGGCCATAGGGATAGGTACCACTAGTCAGTCATATAGTATAGGGCTTGCTAGCGACATCTTAGGCGACTAAGGTGAGCGCGCAAGTAGAGATCCAGAGGCTGCATGGGTTACTGGTGACTGCTTAGGCCACATCAAGTAGTTTGCAAAAAAAGCTAGCCAGGGTACATGGGGAGTTGGCAGCAAAGACCGCTCAGGGGGATAGTGCACAGAGAGCACTGGATTTATTACAAGCTCAGGTGGATAGTGGAGAGTTTACTATGGTCGAGGAGCATGGATATGTAGAGGAGTTGGCAGCTATGTCAACACAGATAGAAGCTCTGACAACAGAGCGAGACTTACCACAGAGATGTGCAGAGGATTACCGAGCGGAGCGAGAGATAGCTTGTTAGGCAGGCAGGGCTACAAGTTTAGGACAGGTGCTGGCAGATGCTTTTGCAGCGTAGAGAGATGATGGTCGGAGAGGCCAAGAGGCTGCATATTATATGGTTCTCTATGATAGCGCAATGCCAAAGGGGTTACAACAGCCTACATACTCAGAGAGAGTGCAGACTAAGAGCACAAGGTGAGGCTCACAGGCATTGGTGGGGTTACCACCATGTCTAGGTAGTGGTGCAGGACCATCATAGCCACCACCATGATTCATCTCAGACCATTTTTGATACACATTTTTGTATGAGTTATGTGACACATTATGTACTATATATATATATATATATATGGACTTTTGTGGACTATTGGACTTGATTTATGGACTTTATTTATGATGCTATATGATGTGGTGTTTTATGTATGGATACATTATGATTTTGTAGTACATGTGCTAAATGATGTTTATGACTGACATGCAGGATGAGATGAATGTATATGAGTATATTGACCTATTTGTGATGCATGGACGCGATATATATATATATATTTATATATATATATATATATATATATATATATATATATATGTTAGATGTGATATGTAAATGCTTATAGATGGATGTATTTTACATGTATTGATGCAATGTGATGGTAAATAAATGTAAATGCATATGTGATTGGTAAAATGTCTAATGAATCCTAACATGAATGAATCTTAAAATGATGTTAAGGACTTAACAATGTAACTAAATAATGAATGAAATGGATAATGAATGGAATATGTAAAAATGACTAATGAGTAATGAATGAGGCAACTGTAATGAATAATGAGTAATGAATGGACTTAATGTAATGAAACTAAATGCAACGTTAATGAATAATGATTAATGAATGAAGTAACAATGTAACTTATAATGAATTAATGATTAATGAATGGACCAAATGAAGAACAAAAGTAACATAATGAATGAATGCAATATGAGACATATGGGGACACTATTTTTGTGTGTATTAAATAGGTCTAATAAAATCGCTTAGGTGACTGGATAGGGGGAATAAATAAAAACCTTGTCGAGAGAAAAATCAAAGTGCAATATGACCTAGCTAAAATACAATTCTAACTACATGATAATAGTGGGATTGGTACCGTGTTAATGTTGGAGAGCACACCCTAGTTTGATATTGAAAAAGGAGTTATGCACCATGTGCTAGAAAACACAAGTGACATAGTTCCTTTGCGTGGACTAGACTCTCAGACAAATAGGTTGTTAGGAACAAGAATACAAGATATCAGGTATGATGATTTCTATGAAATGTTACAATACACAATACATCCAGATCTTTTTAGGGATTTGAGATGCATGAATCCTGCCCCAGTGAGGCATACATAGTCATAACTAAATATCAAAACATAAATGCACTAACAATCTATGACAAGCAGATCACACCACAAATGACACGTATTCCACTATGTACTCATCATAATTAACCAAGATATAAAAGGCTGAGGCTGTTGCAATAAGGCCATATTGAAACACACGATAAAATCAGCAAAAAGGCATCCTGACCAAGTGGTCATTCAGTCCAAAGTTCTTTCCATGAAAATTTTGATGTGAGGATTGATAGAACAGCTGACACCAGAAAGATGCATCTGGATGGGCTATAGGTTGATTTGAGAGAAATGGGAATTCGCTGGAAATTGCTTGTGAATGGAATGATCAATAGGAAAGTCAATCTGTCTACTGATTTGTTGGAAAAGTTTGCGGTCACTGTGTCTAGAACAAAGCTCAGTGTTGATATGGTAAGCTCAGTTGTGCGGGAATGTGATTTTATTACGGAGGTGGAAAATGGTCAAGGAAATACCTGCACAGATATGGGTAGTGACTTTTATTATGGAAGGCGATGTAGGCTGTATGGAAAAAATGTGGAAACAGATAGTGGATCTGATTAAATATGGCGCCTGAAATAGGTTTTCACCATGGTACTTATCCATTGCGCCACCGAAGTGGTTTTCATAGATGGACGAATTTATTTCTCTTTCTCTTTTGCTTTTTTGATACTTTTTTTAAGCTTTTATATATTTTTTATGCTTTTTTTAATTTTTTAATTTTTTTGCTTTTGCTTGCTTTTTGAATGTTTTTGGATTTTCTGCTTTTCTTATTTTTTTGGGTTTTTGAAAATTTTGGTTGTACAACGGACTACTGACATATCAAGCATAGAAGCGCTTGAGATGTACAATATTTATAGGATCAGGGATAGGATCTCCCTCTGGTGATGCAATCTGATAAGCGTCAGAACCATACTTTGCTTTGACGATGAAGGGCCCCAACCAATTAGGTTCAAACTTTTCTTTCTTTTCACAGTTCTGGAGGTTCTTCATATTGTGCTGCAGGACAAGATCACCAACCTCAAACTGATGAGGCTTGATCCTTTTGTTGAACTAAATATGAAGGAAATTTTGATACATGCAGAGGTGGTTTAGGGCACTAAGGCATCTCTCATCAAGGAGTTCTAGCTCTTGCAAGTGGGCAACTCTATATTCTTCTTCAGACAACAGATTCTTGAGAGAAATTCTAAGGGAAGGGAGCTCAATTTCGATGGGTAGAATAACCTTAGTGCCGTAAACAAGGGAAAATGGGGTGGCTCTAATGGGGGTTTGAATGGAGGTGTGGTACGCCCAAAGGACAGGATTGAGGTGAAGGTGCCAATCGCGGCCAGCTTCATCGACTATTTTCTTGAGGATTCTGAGGATGTTTTTATTCGTAGCCTCTGCTTGACTATTGCCTTGAGGAAAGCACTTGGAAGAGGTATGATGGGTAATGTTGAATTTACTACATAGCTCTATAACATCCGTGTTCTTGAAAGGTCCTCCATTATCAGTAACAATGTCTTGAGGATTGCCATAGCGACAGATAAGATAGTTCAAAATGAACTCTAAAATCTATTTTCCAGTGGTGTAGGTGAGAGGAACAGCTTTGACCCACTTGGTAAAGTACTCAATAGTAGCAAGGATGTATTTGTGGCCATTGGAGGAATTAGGGAAAATTAGGCCAACAAGGTCGAGACCCCAATGTGAAAAGGGCGAAGGGGTGATGGTGGGTTGAAGGGATTGGGAGGGGGTGTGTATCAAATCAATGTGTTGCTGACAAGGCACACACTTCTTCACATAGTTGTAGGCATCTTGTTCCATAGTAGGCCAATAATATCTAGTGCGTAAAAACTTCTTGGCCAAAGTAAGTCCACTAGAGTGAGTCCCACAGAATCCTTGATGTACCTCCTCCAAGGATGTTTGTGCTTCATCAGAATTCAGACACCTTAAAAGAGTTCCATCAAAATGCTTTCAGAAAAGGGCATCGCCAAGGATTGTCTATCGGGAAGTGCGGCGAGTGAAGGTTTTACGTTGATTGGGGGTTAAGGTTGTTGGAATAATGATCTATTTGTCATCAGTGAATGCACTTAGTGAAAACACTTATTCGATTTTGAAAGCTTACCGAGCTCATCACTCAGTCCACAGCCTATACCGAGTATTCAGTAAAGCTCACCGATCAAACAGTTCAAACCAAGCAGTAAGGCAGTCACCGAGTATATGAGAAGAACAGCAGTTACCGAGCAGATGGTAGTCACCGAGCTTCACTTTAACTACCGAGTCATCAGCTGAAGTCAGTTACTACTGAGTCATCAGTGGTTACCGAGTGACACTATATCTACCGAGTCACCACAGCTACCGAGTCCCAAGCTACGCTTCGGGACTAGTATGGACCGAGCTTCTACTCTTACCGAGAGCATGACAATGCCGAGTATTGTAGTGGATGCTGAGTATCAGAAGATCACCGAGCCAGCTTGAGGAACCGAGCTTCTACCGACTCAGTAATATTTTGTTCACCTATGTAAGGCCAACTTAAGAATGATTTTATGTTATTAATTTGTATGAGGCCGACCTT
>MU225802.1:203481-216734 GCA_018584345.1 Thuja plicata | reverse complement strand
AGAAGTGATCATTGTAAGCCTTAACCGGCCAACTTTTACTGCAGTACCAAAGTTTTGTGGGTACCATCCCCACCCCAGTTTTACTTTCTATTTGGAAGGTTTCTGGGTTACCAATCTTTGTGTTATGAAAGATTACATTTTCATGCTTGCAGTAGATTAGATGAATGAATGATTAAAGAATATAAAAGTACAGAAATGATTTAAATTTGAAGAGTTACTGATTCACCCCTCCCCTCTCAGTAACTTGGTTAATCCTGAATATTTCCAACAAAGGTAAGTAGGGTATGTCCATCGTGAAGGTAGGAATATACTTTTTGGTACCATGGGGAGTTAGGATCAGTAATTTCACACACCATTTTAGAATTTGGTTTGTCACAGGTAGGGACCGTAAGATTCTCAACAAGAAACTCACACCGTGTACTGTGTTCTTGCATGGTGATCAAGGACCCAATCGTTGCCATGGCATCTGCTTCTTTGTTGTTTGTGTGGGGGATCTATTGGAAGTTCAATTTAGTGAAATGTGTTTTGAGATCTTCAACTGTACGACGATAGGGAAGAAACTTATCATCCTTTGTTTGATATTCATCCATAACTTGTTTGATAACCAATTGTGAATCACCAAGCACCAACAAATTGAGAATCTTCCATTGTATGGCCTGACGGAGTCCAAGTACAAGGGCTTCATATTCTGCAATGTTGTTGGTACAAGGAAACTGTAATTTATAAGATTTAGGGATGAGATCCCATTTTGGTGTAACAAAAAAGATTCCTTCCCCCGATCCTTTCTGAGTGAAGGATCCATCAAAATAAAGCTTCCATGGTGTATTCGGGGCAATATTGAGGACTGATTCATCTATAAAATCTATGATCAAAGGATGTTTATCGTCAACAGGTGCTTTAGCTAAGTGATCTACAATTACTTGTCCTTTGATAGCTTTGTGATCCGCATAAACAATGTCAAATTCACTAAGGATCATAACCCATTTTGTTGTACGACCAGTAAGAGCAGCACGTGCTAGGAGATATTTGAGTGGATCAATTTTGGCAACGTGATGAATCTTATGATTGAGCATATAATTATGTAGTTTTTGTGTATAGAAAACAATAACCAAGCATTCTTTCTCAATTAGGGAATAATTCAACTCATAACCAATAAGAGTCCTACTGAGATAGTAAATTGCTCGCTCTTTGCCGGTATCATCTAATTGTGCTAGAAGGGCTCCCAATGTGACCTCTGTAGCAGATATGTACAAAATTAGAGGACGACCAACAATAGGTGGTACCAACATAGGTGGATTAGCCAGATAGCCTTTTAATTTCTCAAATGCATTTTGACATAAGAAATCCCACTGAAATTTGATATTATTGCGTAGGAGGTGAGAGAACAGATGCACCTTATCTGCCAGTTACGACATGAATCTTTTGATTGATTACATTTTTTCTTGCAAACTAGGCAATTGTTTCAATGTTTTGGGTGGTGGCATCTCTAGGATTTCTTTCACTTTCTTTGGATCCACTTCTATTCCACGTCGTGACACAATGTATCCCAACAGCTTACCAGATTGCACTCCAAAGACACACTTCTTAGGATTTAGCCTAAGCTTATACTTCTCCAATCGCTCAAAAATGGTAGTAAGGATAGGAATATGTGATTCCCTTGTCTTGCATTTTCCTAAAATATAATCCACATAATCTTCCATGATGACATGTAAAAGGTCATGAAAGATGGTAGTCATTGCTCGCTGATAGGTGGCTCTGAAAATTTTAAGGCCAAAGGGCATCACCTGATAATAGAAGGTTCCACAAGGTGTTGTGAATGCAATTTTGTGCTCATCTTTTGGTCCTATCCTGATTTGATTCTAACCTGAGAAGCCATCCATAAGAGACAACATTTCATGTCTGACAGTCAAATCCACTATAATGTCAATATTTGGGAGTGGAAAATCATCCTTGGGACATGCAAAAATTAGTGCAGATGCGAATGCCCCTAGTAGGCTATCCTACTGGTACAATATTGGAAACCCATTCAGGATAATCAATCGGTCTGACTACTTCAGCATCCAGCATTTTCTGAAGCTCTACTTTGACTACCAGTGTGACTTGTGGATGCATCTTGCGAATTTTTTGCTTAATAGGTTTTACACTGGGATCTACAACAAGATGATGCATGAAAAGATCTGTATCTAGCCCGAGCATGTCCTTATAAGTCTAGTAAAAGTTGATTTTATGTTTAATTTTGTCATGTCTTTCTTTTCCTGATCACTGTGAGAAACTGCAATGTAGGTGATGTGTGGATATGTTTTTGTGCCCGGATTGATTGGAATAGTGTCTTTGATAATCATAGAGGACACTTATGGTTATGAGGATATAAATAGAAAGTCAGCCTCTCCCTCCTCTAGTACATCTGAAAGGTTTTCACTAGAGGATACATCCTTTATTTTATCTTTTTCTTCATCCAAAGGTGCCTGCGAGAGGTTTTCACCAGAGGATGTATTTTCATTTTTATTATTATTATTGTCTTTTTCATTTTTGCGACTAAGAGAGTTGACTTGGCTACTGAAGTAGGCTTTTTCTTTGTAGTGGATCTGATGTTCATACTCTCGGAGATTCTTAAGTCCAAAGAGGGCTAAAACTTCCTCATCTGAATCACAAACGTCCAAAGCTAGTGATGAGTCTTGCTGATCCCAGTCAATTAATTCATGGTTTGTGAGGGGTAGACGAGGGGATGAAAGGTTGGATTGGGTGATAGTGAATACATGGTTTAGGTCATCTTCAACATAGTGGAAAGGAATTTTGAAGAACTCTTCCTCAGTGTCTGAATCTGAGGTAGCTAAACAGTAATCCTTAGTGAAGTTAGTCTTGGTCTCTATGGAACCCAATCCATGTCCTTTAGGATAGCCATTGGCTGTTATGATCTTCTTCTTACCTGTTTCATTAGCTCCAAGATAAGTACCATGATACCCCATGCTTTCAACAATGGGAGTAACCTTGGGATACTTTCCTTTGGGGAAAGTTACAGGTCGCTCTTCTTCATCAATGTAGATCCAATCAAGGACATTGTGTTCCATGTGTTCATCTGATAAAGACCCCCAATGTTCAAAAGTGGTTGTTTTGCAATGCATGAGCTCTTTGTTTTTAGAGGGGGGTAATGGTGATGGTCTTCCATAAGACTTTGGAGACAAAGGGAGTTGCCCATTGCATAGAGCACTTTCAAATTTATATTCTCCCATGCCTTGGTCTGTAAAGGTAGCTTTTGTTTTAGATGCAGAAGCCTTGTCTTCAGTAACCTTTTCCTTTCCTTTGGATTGCTCAGCTGGTATTTCTGATGTCTTTCAGGGACTGAGAGAGTGTTTGAAATAGGGGTTTCTTGATTAGAGTATCGACCAAACTCATTCAATGGACAATAGTTAGATTGTTTTCCTTCTAGTCTCTTGCAGTATTGAAAGGGCTCAGGATCTCCAGGGATTGTGATTTCTCTACCGTGATGTGGGAACTTTAAACATTGATGATAAGTAGAGGGTACACATTTGATAGCATGTATCCATGCTCGTCCCAGCAAGATATTGTAAGGTAGATCTAGATCCAGCACATGGAAAACAGTTTCAATCAAGGTCGGGCCCACTTGTAAGGGTAGTGTGATCAGACCCTTTCTTTCTTGTTCTTGATCATCATAGGCCTTTATTGTGATTCGTTTGTCTACATCCAAGAGGTCCTTAGAAAAATTGATGTTACGAATCATCTTTAATGTGCACAACTTCAAGCCAGATCCACCATCTATAAGGACTCATTTTATTTTTGTGGATTGGATTTTGCCTTCTATATGGAGGGACTTATTATGATGCATGTCAGGACCACAAAATTCCTTATCGGTGAATATAATATGTTCTTGTGCAGCTAAGTTCCCTATCATATCTTGGAATTCTGCAACATTGATGTTTTCAGGGATGCGGGATTCATTTAGAGCTTTATCAAGGATTTCTCTGTGAATTGACGAGGTTGTCAGGAGCTCTAGAATGGATATCTGTGTAGGCATCTTCCCTAACTGAGACAATAGGTCATAGCGCGAGGTAGGCTGAGCAGCGGTAGACGGTGTAGCTGGTGGATTTACAGATGTAGAAGGTTTATCAGTAGCTTTAACAATGACTCTAGGTCTGCGTGTGGTAGCATTACAATCAACAGCTTTGAGGATTATAGTGTTAACATGTGTGTTAGCTTCTTCAATGCGGCCACAAAGAGCATCAAACCCAAAGATATCATTTTCATTTAGACTCCCACATGTTTGATCATGGCTTGTGATAGTATTGGTAGAGTAAACATATGGGATCGCGTTTGATGCATTGTTTTGATTGTGAGGTGGGAAGGGCTGATTATAGACTTTAAGTTTCGTATTTGATGAGGATGCATTCTGACCTTCAACTTCAATTTTTCCATCCTCAATGAGATCTTGCACAAAGTTTCTAAGCTTCATGCATTTCTTGGTATCATGTCCTTTGATGCGATGATAATCACAATATTCATTATCTCTATACCAAACAGGCTTGGGTTGATTTTCATCAAACGACCGAGTATTTGGATAGATTATCATTCCTTGATCCGCAAGTTGTTTGAAGATCACGTCTAGAGCTTCTGCCAATGTTGTGAATTATCGTCGTTGTCGATTGTCATTATTATTGTTATTGTTATTGTTGTTGTTTGTTGTTGTTGTTGCTAGGAAACAAGAATGATTGATTGCGCGGTTGTTGATTGTTGTTTTGATTCTGATTGTTCTTATTCTAATTTTGATTGTTATTGAGACTCTGATTTTGATTCTGATTGGTGTTGCGATTGTTTTGATTGTTACTGTTGGATGCTTGGACAGATTGAACATGCTTGGAATCGGTCACTCCATCATTGACAACTTCTTTGTTTTTACTCCAAAATTTTGGTTTATCATTGTTGGAAGGAGTATAATGTTTGATGCTACCTCTTTGCAAAAGACCATCTTCAATGTATTTTCCCTTCTTGACAAGGGATTCAAAGGTGTTAGGTGAAGCCATTTTCATTTGGAAAGACATCTCTAAGATCAAATTCTTTGTGAAGACGTCAATTAAGTGACTATCAAGTATTTTCCATGGCATACAATTTGCAATATGTCTCCATCATTGTAAGAAACTAGCAAAGGTTTCTCCATTCTTTTGTTTAGTATTTCACAAATCATTGGGTGTTGCTTGATGCTCAATGTTATACGAATATTGTCCAACAAACTTCTCTGCGAGATCAGAGAAGGTAGAGATTGATCCATAAGGAAGGGCCATAAACCATTCCAAAGTTGTGCCTCCAAGACTCCTGGTGAAGAGTCTTTTTAAGTAATTATCATTATAGGAAACTTCTTGACATGCAATGTAAAATTCTTTGAGATGTTGTAGAGGACATGTTTCACCTTTGTATTTCTCAAATTTGGGTATTTCAAAGTTTGGTGGGAATGGTTGCATTGTGATAGACTTGTCAAACGGATAGGGACAAATCTCTTCAAAAGAAAACTCCTTCTTGCCCCCATTTTGTAAACCATGTACAATGTTCTTGAGTTCATTAAATTGTTGGGCAAAATATGGAGTATTCTATGGAATGAATGGTGGCACATAAGCTCCACCTCCCACAAATTGTGCAGCTGAAAATCCCATGGAGGTTATACCAACAGTAGGAGGAGGTATATATTGATAAGCTCTAGATGTGTCAGTTGTGGATGTCTTTATACCTGTTGTTTGAAATAGAGATGATGTAGGCAAAGGCATGGAAATCTACCCTATGTTGTTGACATTAGCGCTTGCTCCTTGAGTTTTCATCATTTGAGTGTTGTTGTGTGTGGTATTGTTTGGAAAAGTGCTTAGGATTTGTTGAATTTGTTCTTGTGTCAATTGGGGTGTTGATGTAGTTGTTGATACAGGTGTTGATGTGGAAGGTCCGCTAACATGTCCGTTATTGGTGTCACGTGATGATGTAGCATTTGAGGTAGAAGTCATGGTTGTAGTAGTGGCAGCGGCGGCTTTGGTGACATTTTGGGTAAGGAGTGTATCATCAAAGTTAGCGGGCACTGTGACGCCATTTCAAATAATATTCAAGAATATTTCACAGTTGTTTTGCATAATGGCTTTCTCAACCATTTCCACATTGTAAGGATCGCTAAGAAAGTCATTCACTTGGGTAGGTCATTCCTCTTTTTCTACTAACTCAGTCTCTTCGGGAATTTCCTCAGCTTGTACTTCAGTACCTTGAAAGTATGGACTGCCAAAAGGGTTCACTTCATAAGTAGCGGTGTTGAGTGTTTCACGCCTCATGTTTCTATCTTGGGATGGAGTGACTACCATACAATGGTGGACTTAGAAGAATGGAAGACAAGAAGGTGTAAGATTGAAATGGAATGGAGCAAAGATATTGATTCTGGATTTGATTGGATTTGATTGATTGATGTTTGATTAAGGATTGGTTGATTGATTGATTTGATTAAGGATTGATTTAAAGGTTTTTGGAACAAAACCTAAGCATGAAAAAACCTTATGATGATACAAACATAAAAGGATTTGAAGCGATACCTGTTCTACTTGAAGATGGACTTGTGATCTCAAGCAAAATGGGACATCACTAAGGGATTAAAATCACTTGAGACGGACTGATGGGATACAAGTAATATTGTGTTTGTTTGAGGATGAAGGTTTGTAATACTTTGATTAAGCTCTTTCAACCTAAAAGGATTGATTTGATTTGATGATTTGATCTAATGCTCCAAGAGAAGGAAGAATGATGATGGAAGAATTTGAAGAACTGATCCTAGAAGAAAGAGGTTATCTAATCATATTTCTCAATGGCCACGAAAGCACGGTTGATAGGATACTTGGCCATGAAATTGTAGATCTTGTTTTTGTAAACAATTTTATCAACTTTCTCACGATACTCGATCTCTTGTTCAATAGATGTGGCAATGTATTGATATTCCTTGGATTTATGAGTAGTTTCCTTCTGTTCTTGATAGACCAGAGGTTTTGGAAGCTTAACCTTCTTATGTTTCTTGGAACCGGTTGTGTGATATGAAAAATATGTTTTGACTAAATGATTGAATGATCTAGGACAAATGATTTTAGGGTCTTACAGAAGACCAAATTTTGGATGTTTCAATAGTTTTTGAAGCTCACTGTTTTCAAGCAGAGACGACAATCTCAGATGCATCCGGCGATATGCGCAGACGGCAATCTGCACAAACGGTAATCTGCACAGATAGTGACTCCAGAGCAGAGACGGCCGACTGTTGCTAAGACAGTGTGTTGAAATTCTGGGCAGATTTTTGATCTTTAGTTTAATTTTGGATAAATTTGTTCGATGGCAAGAACCAATTTCAGCACTCTCAAACCAGAAAAATAACTTTCCTTAGTATTTTAATTTAATTTAAAACTATTCCCTTTAATGTATTAAAGGGGATAGTTTTTAAATTAAATTTAATTACTAAGGAAAGTGAATTATATTTAATTAAATAAATAGAAGAATATAACAAATATAATTAATTAATTAAAATTAATTATAATGCTATGGGAATATTAATTAAATTGATATAAGGACAATTTTAGACATCTACAGATACAATACATGAAACTATCAAATGGTGTTACAAAACTATGAGTTAAAACCACCCAAAGAATGGTCCCATCTTGTCTCTAATCCAAGATGCCCTATAATGTCTCAAAACAAAACTAACATGTGTAACTCCTTATTACAACTCATCTATGTGTCCAACACATTTTTATATTTCCCATTCTAGGATGCCCAACTTTTGAAGGCCATAAATTTTGATCCAAGCGTCTAACTAACAAGACCTTTGAAGTGTTGGAGATATCATGAAGTGCTCTATCAAGCTATTTTGGGTACAACAATTTTCAAGTCCATTTGAAGCGTCTAAGGCCTTCAAATATGATTTTGAATCTTTCCAATGAAACTTTCAAAAATGAAAACTTCAATATCTTCAAATGCAGACATGATCTTGGAACAAAAAACTATTGACATATTTATTTAGCCAATTCGTAGCTTTGGGGAAAATTTTAGACCAATCTGCCCTCAAATGTAAACTTACAATAAATATTAACCTTATGTAAATGGAAGATTGAGACAACATTTTCCTAACATATAATGAGTAAAGGTTTCATAGAAATGGATGTTTATTCTATTTGAAAAGAAACAAATATTCCATAAAAAATGACAAAGTGTGCGCTATAATGAAAATGGGCAGACCATGCATAAGATATTTTAGAATCAACATTAATGTGCAAAAATCATTTATATCAAGACATGGGCTACACACCTTCTAGAAAATGTCTAATGATGACACCTTAATGATATCCCCAATGAAAAAAATCAAGATAGAGGGAATCCATAGCCCCTCTAATAATCCCATTGCAACCAATCCCAACCCTACCATCTTTATTCCTATTATCAACTCTCATCCTGAAAATCATTAACCCCTTAATTGGGACAAACAAGATCCTAAATCATACAAATAAAATTAATGTCATGGACTAAAGAAGAAAATTCATGAGTCAAATTAAAATCAAATATAATATTTAAATCAAGAAAAATATCCAAAAAAAACGTGTAACTACCTTCACAATTATCATGCAGAGCTTCATAGCCCAAACAAATTCTTAGTTGTGATCTCATAATCCTAATGCAAACTCCAAATCCAAATTTATTGTCCAATCCCCATGTCTTTCATTCACATCCAAATTTTGAATCCCTAAATCCAACTCCCTTATAAACCTTTTGAATTTGCACTCAAATCCTTAAATTTGAAATCCTATTCTATTCATTCGCATCTTAACACCAATAACCCAAATACCTAAATTTTATGCATCCTTGCAATCATACTTTATAGTATCTATGATGACAATATGTCAACATATTCACATTTTTTAGGGTTAACCCAACTAGCAAAGAGTGTCATCAAACTTACAAATTATATACATGTCTAATGACCCTAGCAAAGTATCTCATTAAGTAGGATATTATTGACACATCATAAAAAATGCATCAATACCAACAACATCAAGTAAACACGAGCTCTAGACATAAAGTTTTAGACATTAAAAATAACTAAAAAAAATATAACTCTAAAATAACCAAAATAAAAATTTTAATAAACCTTTTTTTAATGATAAAAACTAATTTTTATGGCACCTTGAGAAAGTCCCATTCTAAAACCTCATTCGTGTGCATCGGGAGTAACTTTTTTTTTTATGTACACCATTGTATTATGAAGAAATTGGTTTTACCTATCACCCCTCCTATCAAGGCGTCCTATCATACGCATCCACAATATTTTTGTGTTTCATTTATCCCATCCAATTCATCATCCCTTTAACCATGACAGGAATATGTTGTACAAAATTTAAACTTTGGAAGATTCTTAGCATGGAAATACTTTATCAAAAAATAAAATAATGTCACGCTGCCATCTTCATCGAACTATCTATTTTTGTATCTTTGGAAAAACATGTTATTCCATTATAATATAGTACTTAGTTCAAATATCCCTTACATTGCTCCATCAATATAACTCCCATCCATCTGATTCCAACTCCAATTCCCACAACTATTTCATCCAATTCATCTCCCTCATATCTAGGCTTGGATTTTCCCTTGCCACTAGTACTACCATCACAAATAGAAGTAAATCAATATTTATCCTAGGCGAATCTAAATCTAAAGCATGATCATGAAAAAATTCACCTATATTTTGTCAAACTCCCAATGCAACCTAACTCAACATCTCACATATACATAGGCTTCATTAATTGTCTTCTTGCAAACCATGTTTAATCCTCAATCCATTCAAATCATCATCATTAGGATATGTCATTCCCAATGTTTAATTTGGTTTCATATTTAATAAACCCATCCTCAAAATGTTCCTGACATTAATAATGCTCTCATCGTCATAAAATAAATCTAAAACTCATAGCTTGACTAAAGGAAACATATAATCCCATCTCAACCATTTAATTTAATATTGACCCACCTATCTTTTTCCTAATCCATTATCTCCCTCATCCTATCCTACCCCCATCATCCCATACACCCTTGGATTCATAGGTGTCATAAATTGTATCCCTATATAATTTCATGCTCACTTAGGCCCTATTTTAGCAATTATGGCCTTTTATGCCTAATCATGTTTGAGTCTTGCTCGCATCGGCTTAAATTTGGTAACTTTATCTACCTCTGGCTCAATGGTGCTTGACTCATAATTCATTGTCTAGTCAATGGCTCCCTTGGGTGACCTTGACCTAGTATTGGAAACGTGAGCATTCTCTTAGGTGACTTCTAGTAAAACTCTTATGTGGTTATTCCAAATTGTGCATAAAAGGAAAATAAATTACAAGGAGGTGGAAGTCATAAAATTCATAGTGTTATAGGAGGCATTGACGACTCTTGAGACCAAGAAGGGGGCCAAGAAAATATCAAGGGTCATTGTCGATGCCCGAGGACATTGGAGAGCTCAAATTGTAGCCCCTGTGGCAAATAAAGTTGAAGAATGCATGCAAGAGTGGGATTAGCAAATGCAAGAGGTAGAACTTGGTGTGCCCACAAGGGAAGGAGAGAAACATTTTCTATAGGAGGTCATAACAAAAATTTTCAAAAGGATACAAAAGATGAGTTACAAGCTAAAATTGATGAGCTTAAAAAGTACATTGGTCATCTCATAGGACTATTAGACTTGCCCACCTTGTCTACAAGCCTACGAGCTTCTTTGAGGTCAGACGCTAATTTTCTAAGTAAAGATACATACATCTCTACTACACTTGAGTGACACTAATATATTAAGACCCTTGGCAAAGAAGTCATGAAAAATACTTAAAGTATTTATCAATCAATAGCCTGGCAACTCAAGATTATCAATCAATAGCTCGACAACTCGAGATTTTTTACAACATGATAGTAGGGGAAGAAATTGGTACAAGTATAGATGAAACTATACTCATGTGAAAGGACTACCTCCTAAATTTTGCAGATAATTAAGTCTACAGATACATATACAAATAAGCTGCTTATAGCAATAGTTTTGGGAGAGGAAGATAAGAAGATGTCCATGGAATAGATAAAGGGCTATCACATTGGTGATTACAACTCATTAGAAGTAATGAATGAAGGATAAAATTATAGAAAATGGGAAAAGACTCATACCTTACTATAAAGAGATAAAGATCTTGATAAAGTCATTTCTTGCACTTTTTGGGAAGCAGAAGAACATATGAGAGACACGGAAGATATAGTGCAAGAATTTAATGATAGTTTACACGATGAGTGTAATAAGGATAGTATAAACAAAATGATTGATGTCAAATATGAGCTGTGAAATATGCCAAAAGAGTTGCCCCAATTTGAAGATAAGAGTTGAAAATTGAAAATCTTCAAGAAAAGGCAAGAGGTAAAGCTCAAGTACATAAAGACGTCAAATTTAGAGGAGCTAAATACAGTAGTTAGAGCTTTCAAACATCGATTCCTCGAGTCTGTTGATCTTCTATATGGAGCAAACATTTTTTACAGTTTTTTGCAACTTTTGAAGTCGCTGGCAGATCGACCCAGCCAAGAAGGAGTTGCCACACCACTATATTTCAATAGTAAGAATTTCGAAGCAGAAAATGCTTAAGAAACATCCTTAGGTAGAGTAGCAATAAATTTTGAGTTAAAAGCAAATGGTGTAACCCCGCAAAATGCCCCAAATTGACCCTGCAGTCGGGCATCAAGTTCAACACCCAAATAGCCAGTCAAATCCATGATTTTAGAGCTTGTTTTGAGTTTTTTAAAGCTCCAAAATGGTGCCCAAGTGGATGAACACAACTCTCAACTAGTTTACTTCAGTTTCGGATCGGTTTTGTTGATATGGTTTGTAGTTTTAATATCTTCTCGATCCATAATTATACCCAAGAACCCTAGTTTTGGGTTTGGCATTCATGTAGTTGCACAAACTACTTAATTTAGTACTTGATTTGATTGTAATAAGACTTGAAAATTCTTTGTCTAAACTTCTATAGGACCTATTTGTTTCCTCGAATATGACTGGGATTGGCATTATTTAATTTCAGATAATACCAAATTTCATGTTTGGGTCCATGAATAAAAATGGAATTGGAATTACGAAATTCTTATTTTGCCCTAAAATGAGCATATCAATCTTCCACCTAAATAGGTGGAATTGGAATTTCGAATTCCAAATCTAATTTTTACAAAAGCAAATTTAATATCTCGTCAAATTTGTGACATGATAGATGTGTAAATGTGTGTGTGTGTATGTGCGTATATGTGTATATATACACAAATGTGTACATGTGTGTGTTGGAAATGAGATAAGTAACTGAGAGGGGAGGGGTGAATCAGTTACTTCAAAACAAATCATTTTGTCCCTTAGATGTCTTAAATACTTTAACAGTGTCACTCGGTTAATTAAGATATTCTTATGTAACTCAGATGTCAAAGCAATCTTTGTAATATCCAATGCAATTATACTTTAGAGATTAAGTGTGGAAACATAAAACATAAAAAAAATAACATATACACAAGTGACGCCAAGATTTAACGAGGAAACCCAATATGGGAAAACCACCAATGTAACTAGTTACTATTTTTCACTCTTCTGAAGTGAGCCCAGTCAGGAGCCAACCCTGTTAAAGGTTACAATAACACACTGTTAGGTGTGACCTTATTAAAGGATTTAATCACCCTGTGAGGAGTGGCCTTGTTAGAGGTCTTTAAAACTTCAACATAGAAATGATACCTTGTGAGAGGATTTACAAAAATACTATTAAGAGATTTTAGATCACTACTACAATTGTTAGAAAGAAACAATGAATTGAGCTGTATGTGTAAGCAACTATCTTTGTTGATTCAGATCTATGTTCTCATTATAACTGGATCCTTGTTGATCAGATGTTCTATTGCAACTCCGAGTGATATGTACTCAATCAAAATTTGGTCTGATTTTGCCTTCACTCTTCATGTCACAGAATTCCACACTTCTGCTTTCTCTTTCTCTTCCACTGCTTCTTACACACATTCAATCCAAACTTGACCTTTCATTTATATGGTAAGCCCTGTCAAGTTAGCTTGAATATACTTCTAAATAATAAATCACAATTCAGTCGGCCTCATATAACCAATTAATTATAGAATATAAATCACTGTTAGTCGGCTACCACTGAATGCCCGACCAAGACTGAAATGCCTGAGTGACTCGG
>MU225802.1:192475-203257 GCA_018584345.1 Thuja plicata | reverse complement strand
CTTTAGCTTCATTTTGATTCTCATCCAAAAACTCCCTCTGACATCAAAATCTCCCTCTTACTGTATTATAGCAAAACTCTCCCTCTTTTATCTTATTCTTATGTATTATAGAAAACTCTCCCTCTTTGACAACAGATGCCAAAGACACCATCTCCACAAATATCAATAGTTAGTACTATTTCACATTGTAATTGTAATGTACCTAAATGTACAAATTCATCTGCAATGTGCTCTAATGTACCTGCATCAAATGATAGATCTTCACTGTCGCTCGGGTTGATACATCACTAAACTGTATTTTAGTGAGCTTAAGTTAGGGGAAGCACCCTTAGCTTTCCTCTAAGATACAAGAATGCATCCTTAGGTAAAGGTTTGGTGAATATGTCTGCAACTTGTTCTTTGGTATTCACATATTCCAACCTTACTTCTTTATTTTGTACCAATTCCCTCAAAAAATGATACTTTATTGCTATATGCTTGGTTTTGGTGTGCATCACAGGATTCTTTGAAATGTTAATGGCACTTGTGTTTTCACAGTAGATAATAACTGATTCTTTTACTTCTTCCTTCATTCCTGACAACAACTGCTTGATCCATATGATGTTTGAACAGTTCACTACTGCAGCAACATATTTTGCCTTTGTTGTAGACTGAGAGATACAATTATGTTTCTTGCTAGTCCATGACACTAACGTCTTTCCAAGAAAGAAAGCTCCACCACTAATGTTTTTCCTGTCATCGACATTTCTAGCCCAATCAGCATTAGTGAATGCCTTTAAATCAAATTTTCCACCTTTCTTATACCATAAACCATAGTCTTCAATACCCTTCAGGTATCTCAGAATTCTTTTGATTTCCATTAGGTGATTATCTCTGGGATTAGCTAAAAATCTTGCAACAATACCAACTGCCAATGCAATATCAGGTCTGGTGTGAACAACATATTGCAATTTTCCAATCATGGATCTGTAGTTAGTCTGATCTACCTCCTTTGAATCATCATCTTTAGACAATTTTTGTCCAGTGCACATGGGTGTTCTAACAGGTTTGGAATCTTCCATACCAAATTTCTTAAGTATCTCCTTGATATATTTTGATTGAGTAATCTAGCATCTTCCAGAATTGACCATAT
The DNA here is from genome assembly GCA_018584345.1 of Thuja plicata. Classification (NCBI taxonomy): domain Eukaryota; kingdom Viridiplantae; phylum Streptophyta; class Pinopsida; order Cupressales; family Cupressaceae; genus Thuja; species Thuja plicata. The sequence goes on along the minus strand of MU225802.1, from coordinate 202,125 downwards.
CCAGCATTTGGTATTCCAGCACCCAAACGGGCCAGTATATGGTTTTGTGATTTTAATGTGTACTTTGTTGTTGAACATTGAGAATTTGAGTAAAAAACATTAGATTCAGAGCCATTTCTTGTTGTATTGTTTCGAAATGGTATTGATGATCATATCTATCTCTTATTCAAAATGATAAATTTATTGGATTACATTTTGAGGATGCTAAGAAGGGATTCGTCTCTTATGTGTGCATGGGTGATTTAATCTTACCATCAAAGTAACAAAATATCATATGGTGACTCATTGTTCGAGTTAAGTTTGATTTAATTCATATATCATGTACCACTCTAAGATTTTGAATGATTATTTTCAATATTATGTTATGTTAAGTTAGTAAGATTTGCATTTTTCCTTCATATTTGTCTATTGCAAGTTATCATCAACATCACCCCAAAAAGGAGGGAATCATCGCAGTGAGAAAGAACATAGTTTTCCTAATCCAACTAAATCATTTATATTACCAGCAAATGCCCCTCATAAAGAAACCACATCATTCCAATTGACATGTCCCACATAGCTAAGAACTGGCCTTTAGTAACATTTGAGTGAATTATTTCACTTTTTAAGAGAGGGGATTCATTTAGACTCTCCTATTGTTGTTTATGCTAACACTGTTGTCAATTTAGTGAATTCGACAAGGCCAAAGGAAGCCACACCAATAGCAAGAAAGTGAGAAGGGTTCATGGGGCCTAAGTACATACTAACAACAAGAAGCTCAATCTCATCTTAGGAGGATTCATCATCAGCTTGTGAAGAGTCATCAAAAGAAAAATTAGAAGCTTGGACAACAAGTGATTACCATTATGATGCAAGAGCATCTTAGGATCTTAGCAATCTTGCATCAACCAAAAAGATTTCCTTTTAGTTTCTTTATTGTTCTGTTCCAGTTGGGCGGTTTTGGTGATTTAGGTGGTGGTCACTCTCGTTGGCTCATTATCTTATGTGATCAGATGGGCTTGTTCTAGACATCCTTGTTAACCTTTGTCTAGGATCACAACTTGTTTCGTTCTTTCTAGGAGAAGATATCTTAAGATTGGTTCGGTCCTATTCAGTTCTTCTTATTTCTAGTTGATGGTTGGGTTTTTACAGTTGCAGTTGATATGTACTTGTTCTTTTGAGTTGTGGTCGCTACAGTGTGTTTGTGGCTTAGTGTTGAATCTTATCCTATGATCACACCTCATTTGGTTTCATCACACATAAGTTATGTCATATTATTTGTGTCTGTCCTGTTCTTCATTTCCTGGTTGGTCATTGTGTTTTCTGATTGGTTTCCCCATCTTCTGGTTAGTTTTTCTAAGTGTGATCATTATTTTATGTTGGAGGCCAACATTATTTTATCATCGCTTCACTTAAATATTTCATTGGAGTTTGTTCCTTAAGATCTGGGTCCTGGCCTATTTGGGTGTAATGTAAATTTACTCATTTCTTGGGGAATGTAATCTTTTCATGGCCGACCAATGATTATAATTTCTTTATAAGCTTATGGACTTGTTCCTAAGGGGCATGGTGATCTCATAAGATTATTTGGCTTAGCTTAGATAGGATTTAGAATGTTTTGAGTGTAATCAGACTTGTGTGCTTGACATATATGAGTGGCATGTGAAACAACATGTTGCAGATCTGTTGTAAATGATTTTTGATGATAATAAAAAGTTGGATCTCTTGTTTTTATCTATTTTGTCTTACTTTCTTCCATTGTGTTGTATCGTGTTGGCTGTCAGGGTTGGTCTGATCTCCTTGAGGTTTCTCCATCCTTGACTGCATCACATTAGCATCCTTCCACCTTGTGTAGTAGTGTCTTTAAGTCACAAGACAAAACAATCCATAGCTAAGTGACCAATTGAGAAGTATCTATGACATCGAAAGGGCATAACCTCCTAATCCATTGACTGTGGCCTATCCATAATTATAAGAACCACATCCCTAAGAGAGTTGTGGAGAATTTTATATCAATCAAAATGCAAGCAAAGTAAATTGACCCATGAAGGAAGTGGTATCGTCAACCTTCAAGAATAGCCAATAGAGTTGTTAGTGGCCTCATAACAAGAATTCTCCTAAAAGTTAAGGGGAAGATTAAAAAGAGGAACCCATACTTGACACACATTGAGTGGCTCAGTAAGAGGGTTAAAAGAAGTTGTCCAAGGTTGGAGAGAGTGAACTCCCCAAGTCCACAACTTACTCAACACCAAGAGCTCAATGATACCAACAACCAAGAGCTTCCAAGAATCCATCACTAACCAACAAAACTACAAACTAAACGACAACGTTGGTAGAAACATGCATTTTCTACCACATCTTGGCTACAAACTACAATAGGGGGGGTCTTGACACAAGAGGACAAGATTTTCGCTTAGGAGGGAGTGCAGTTGTAAAATTGGCAACACAAGAAAAGCTCCACCCATCAGCAGTAGAAAATAATCTTGGAGGGGTACCCCAACATCCACAATAGTCAAAGACCCGAGAGCAGGTCTACGAGGAGAAAGCAGAGAGTGCAAAACTCTCTCACAAGTAGCAATAAGCACTAGTGCAAAAGCATCACCAAGTGGAGCCACCATCAAAACCTTAAGATTCATCATAGTCAAGGAAGAAGCTTGCAACATAGACCCAACCAAGGATGCAACAACTCCTAAATGAGAGACCCTGTATCGTTGAAGAAAGTTGAAGAATAGGTGGAAATAATAATTGTTACATAAGCAAGTAAACATCCTATAGGCAGGAGCCATTGGGAATTTACTAGTTTTGAACCTTGGTTGGAAATATACAACATGTTGCTATGCAATTGTATTATGACACCATCTCAAAAAAAATCCAAAACTAGATGAAAATTACCATGTAAATATACAAATTTCACCATTATATATATACATGATAACAAAAATAAGATATGTAAGTATAAAATAATATTTTATTTTTTTAATAAATTAAAATATACCGTCTGTGACTTATATGTTAACTATCATTTCTAATAAATTTAGTGTCCTTGAATGTATAGTAATATTAAATGAGCTTTTTTAACATATTAATAAGTCCTTATTCTTCAAGAACATCCAATTCAATTCAATAATAGAGAATCAATTTTAATCAATAAAAATAAAACAAATACTTACCATCTTTTTAATGTAAAATTACTATAAAATCTTTCATCATTAATCAAATTAATGTTTAAGATAATAGTGAAAAAGATGATATATCTCTAGATACTTTTACATTTAAACAATAATAACTTCACTCTATTGATGGGTCTTTCTAAACTAAATGCACTCAAAACTTTTAAACTCTGCTAAACTTGGCACTCCTGCTGCCATGATGTAAGATAAGATATGGGTGCTCAAGTTTGAAAGAAGCGTAGAGAGGAAGTGAAGGGTTTCATCAAAGCCTTCCAAGCAGCTTGAGTGGGATGCACAATGTCCCAGAAGAAAGCTGACCCACGATTCTCACACACACTGTACATTGCTTTGCCTGCAATATCTTTCATTCCACATGCCCCCATGCAACATGGCTTCAATACCTTCCCTGCAAAACAAAACATACCCATTCTCTCAACTAGCTATTCTCTACCTTAACTTAGATAAACAAGTACATTTTTAACACCACTGTTATTATACCATGTTGGTGTGGATGCTGAATAATGGAAAGTGCAGTGGAATAATGATCAAGAAGAACAAAGCTTCCATTTGCTCTGCCCTTTCTCATGCCCTTCAACACTCCCTGCAAGAGACTGTTGTGATACTCAGCCACTGCATTCGCTGTGTCATTGCAAGTGCTGTAGTTACTCTTGGCTGTGTAAAGTGGCAGGCATCCCAATGGCCCCATATTTGTAATGGCAAACTGCCGAAGCCCCATCCCATATAACGTCTCCAAATCCACCCTAAACTGTTTGATCACCGCCTCCACAAAACCAGGCAGGCCCTGAAAGTAGGGAAAACAATATAAAAGTTGGACAAACAATTTAAGATAACCCGAATCCAAATAGTGAACAGACATCTTTGGAATGGTATAGATAGCTGTTGTATATGGATTGGATCGATTTTTTTAAGTATATTTTGGATTACATTCTATGATCTATTATCATTTTTTTCTTCTAAACATCAAGAAAAATATTTCATATCTCAAAAATAAATCCTCTCTAAAAAAGAGATACATAAAATATGAAAAAACTGAACCAAAAAATACTTCACTATGAACCCACAAGGACAACTGCCTTCACCTCCAAGCATTGAGCCCAACACAAAGTAATGAGGTGGTGTTAAAATAACCAGACCAAAAAATTAGAAAACCACTTGGAACAAAACTCCTATTTTAAAAAGAGCTACATAAAGCATGAAAACAAAACTGAAGAAAGGTCTCATGACAACTTCAAGGATGACTACCTTCATTCTCAAAAATTGAATCCAACATAAAATAACAAGATGATAAAATAATCTAACATAAAATAACAAGATGATAAAATAATCAGAATATATATAGATATATGAAGAATGAGTCAAAAGGTTGTAGTTCAATCAATTGAATACAATTGCTAAAGATGATGACATGAAATATAGAAAGTGATCTACCAAGATTCAACCCCTTGCATATTTGTTTGAACAAATTGAACCGTATAAATTTGACAGACTTTAACATGTTTCTATATAAAAAAAATCCTGAAAGGGAAAAGACCCCACAACCACCATTAAAGGGCAACTTCCTTCACCCCAGCATTAATGAAGCCAACATGAAGTAATGAACTATGCTAAAAGTTTAGTCATGGATCTCAATGCAATTCAAACTGTTGATGCAAAGAAATTGGATATACTAAATGTATTGATAATCAATTACCACAGTTGTTCGTTTTCGTTGCACATAGAAGCCATAATCGTTGCCGGAAATGGAGAAGAGCACGAGAGATGAAGGGAAAGTGGTGGCAGAATACACTCCACTCTTCACCAACTCCTGCAGCTGCTCAATTTGGGCAGTGGCGTTGGGCAGTCCGGGCACTGTGTCAAATATCCCTGTTCCTCCAGACGCAAAATTCATGCCAAAATGAACCAGATTTGGGTTCCCCTGCCTCTGATTGTATGCCACTGGCGTGCTCATGTTGAAAAAGGAAGCTGCCCACAAAACAGAAAAAATAAACAAAATCCTAAGCAATGTTAAAATGTTGAAATTGAGTAGAAGCAAGCAGCTAAGAAAACAGACATACCCACAAAATCAGTGAGGACTCTTCCATCTGAATGGCGTCCAGAGGGCTGCCCAGGATAAGTGATTCCGTACGGAGGCTGCCATGCAATGGCCGAACGATCATGATTTCCCGTGTCTACGTAAGAATCCCCAAAAACAAACATGCCTCGAATTGCTCTTCTGCTCTCTACATTTCCTGCAACTGCAAACACAAGCCCAAATTGTTTTTTTTTAACTGATAAAATGGGCAAAAAAACTGGCGAAAAGACAGAGTTTGAAAGTTCATTACGCTGGAGAAAGATGAGGGCGGTGAAGAAGAGGGAGATGATGATCATGGGCGAAATCGCCATTGTTGTGGAAATTAGTGTTGTGTTTTGTTTTCTCATAGGTTGGGGACAATTTAAGGGAGATGGTTTTGTTGAGCAGGTACAGCGTCTACCAACTCTGAGTGCAATAGTCGTGGGGAGCGTGAATGCCCACTTTATGAAGCTTTCACGGCCAATCTTTATTGAGGATCTGTGCCTATTCTATTTCTTTCCTGCCTATCCTACGGATTTCGTATTTCTTGCTTGGAGGTGACCGTTGTTGATTTGAAGGAAGCATTTTTAAATTCATGTCAGGGATTTTAAAGCAATCAATACCAGTCAGAATTGAATGATTTGACTGTCTGTTTTTGTTTTTTATATGAATACTTTATTTTATTTTGGATTAGTGAAATTAGCTAAATTTTATGCACCTTAAATTCTTAAATGTTACATAAAATTTCACAATTCTTTTTGTTGTTTTCTAATGGAACTTAAGTGCTTACAGCTATAGCAACCCATTACTAGGGAAAAAGTACTAGTAGCTATTGTAGCTAAACTTTTCACACCCTAAGATCTTAAATGGTACATCATACTTTGATGCTTTTTTTTGTTGTCTTTGTATGAGACTTAAGTGCTTATAGCTATAGCAATCATGATTAGGGAAACATTAATAACATCCATTGTAGCTAAAACGTGTGCACCTTAAGCTCCTAAAAGATACATTAGACTTTAATGGGTTTATTTTGTTGTCTTCGTATGTGACTTGAGTGCTAACAACTATTGTTTTGAATTCTGGCTAGTTACAACAAACCTTGTGGGAATCTTTATGCAGACAAGGGTCAAACAATGATCATTTGTGTTAATGTCCCATATCACCCCATTAATTGTTCGCTTTGACCACCACACAATTTGTGCAATTGATCCACTATTTATACAATGCCCCAATAAATGTGTACTATTGGAACCAATAAAGTCGCCCAATTGATCTAATTACTAACTTGTGTTTAGATATTGGTATACCAATGGGTGGCTATTAGCCCACGAGATGATTTTTTAGTGGGCTTTTAATTAGCGTAATCAACTCAATGATAATTGGAACATGGGTGGTAATTGGGCCCCTTCCCTAATGCCAGAAAAACAAGGATCTTGATCATTAGATATTATTTATTTATTTCAATATTGTGTAAGGTATTTTCCATGATGTTGTGAGGGAATATGCATTTTTAAGTTTTTCTAGTTAAAACATGTTTAAATAATTGTGATTTTCTCGAGTTTCAACTACTTAATTTTTTAATCAAATTCTTCAATCCTTGTTTCATGAGTAGTGGTTGATATGAATATATCTTTCATGAGCATGAATGGTTCAATTAGCACTCATTACATCTAATTGATATTCACAAGGGTGAAACATCAAGATTTTAAAATGAAAAGATTAATTATTAGTATCTAGATTCATGTGTCTTATTATGGTGAATTTGTAAGTGATATTAATAACCTTATACTTGATGATAGCAATACTTTTGGTATGCTTTGGTATTTGGATGTGTAGCATCATAAATTCTAACCTTGTACAATTTAAACCATATTTTTTTGCCCTTGGCTTAGTGTGTGGTCTCCTAGCTCTTATCCAAGCCTATTTCTCACCAAAATACGAAAAAACTATTGTCATATGTTCGCATGGTGATCCCAAATCTTGTCTCTAGTTGTGTGCACCTGATTTCCTGCTTGATCACCATGTTTTGACAGATCAATGACACTTAGGGTGCCATTGAGCCACCAACTTGGGCTCAATTTCAAATATGTTTGTGTTAGGTTTCCACCAGTTGTTTCTCGACCCTAACTCATTCTCAGTGCTTAGTAATTAAAAATGAATAACACAACTCTATACAAACTGACTTTGTCTAGCTTGGTAGAGTAACTCTTTTCAGTCATAACTTAACTCTTTGCAATCTTTGACTTAATCTTGATCAAATGTACCGACTTGATAACATCAAATATATAGTAGCAAACAACTCTATCAACATTACTTCATCATTGTCTGGTCTGTATTTGTCACCCATTTAACTTCTCCTTCTTATGATATGGTAATTCAATATAAATCAGTAATCAATTGCTTGACATCAATGACAAAATAACAATTGATCTAACCATTTCTACAAACATGTATACGTATTATCAATCAGTCTTCATCATCTCCATCAGTTGATTAATAATCTCCCTCTTTGGCATTGATGGCAACACTATAGTATTACTATAGCAATTGATGATGACAATTCTCAATACTGTCAATCTCTGTCATCACTCCCTCTGAGTTGATGATCATCAAATTGTTCTCCCTCTTGGATAAATCTTTTGATACTGCAGCATACATTCTGATTCTCTTTCATGAGTAAATAGTAGCAATTCATTCTCTTCCTCTTTCATCAATATCTCCCTTATGGATAAATGTCATGAATTCATTCTCTCCCTCTTTGACAACAATGCAAAAAAGTCATACTCTTGAAAAATTGTTTCAGCAGTGGATTAAACCTTACATGTACAAATATTCATTGCATACATAAATCTCCACACAACTTCAGGAATCACCTAGAGTGTGTCATACTAATATCAATTCAAGAATAGATATTCTAATAAAGTATAGCATTGATGCAGCATGCTTCATGCTTCTTAGTGAATATTGGATAGGGGAAGAACCCCTAATTTATCTCTGAGACACTCTAATTTATCTCTGAGACACTCAAAAGCATCCTTCGGTAGTGGCTTTGTAAAGATATCAGCTAGTTGTTCCTTTGAATTCAATAATCCCAATACCACATTTTTCTCTTGAACTTGTTCTCTCAAGTAGTGATACTTAATAAAAATGTGCTTGGTCTTTGAATGCATAACCAAGTTTTTTTATATGTTTTTGATTAAGGTAACAACGGGTTTTGAAGGGGCCCCGAAACCCTTTAACAAAGAGAGAAAAGATATGCAATTAGGACCAACAAAACAACAATATGTCCCCACAGCAGACAGAGAACCAAAAAAGGGCACAACCCTTGATTACAAAGTTAAGAGCACTAAAAAACAAAAAGCATCACAATGCAACTACGAAAATCTTCCAGCAAAACAAGAACGATGAACCTCCTAGCAAAAATAACAGACCAGCAAAGACGAATCACTTCTCAGCATCATCCATCTGGCTTTCCATTGTTTGAATCTCTTCCATCTGAGATTCCATACTCTGAATCGAGACCCTCAGATTGGTAATGTCTTTGCTTTGGACCTCAAACATCATTTTGGTGGTAGATCTGGTTCTGGTCCCCGGGCCTAAAGTAGAAGTCTCCTGATTGCCCTCTTCTTCCTGTTTAGCTTTTTCATTATAGTTCCCTTCCAGCAGGGCATGAAGCGCTTTCAAATTGTCAACAGAAGATTGCATTCCCACTTTTAGAGTTTTTTGATATGTTGATAGCACTTGTGTTGTCACAAAAATAGTTATAAGATCAGAGATAATCTCTTGCATACCTTCAAGTAGCTATTTGATCCAAACAATGTTTGTATAATTCATGGCAGTAGCAACATATTTTGCCTCGACAGTAGACTGTGAAATGCAACTCTGCTTCTTGCTTAGCCATGTGACCAATCTTTCACCTAGAAAGAATGCTCCTCCAATAGTACTTTTCCTGTCATCAATATTTCCAACCCAATCTGATAGGAATAACAGTCCACAAGACAACTGAGAGGGGGGGTGAATCAGTTGTGATATAGATTATTAAACTTTAATCTTTGTAAACCAAAACTGCAATGTAATAGATAACACAGTAATTGCCAACACAATAACACAATACTTGTTGTTGAGGAAACCTGTGTGCTAAAAATATGTCACACTTCTATGAATCATTATATCTAAGATTGCTCAAAAATGAGGTCTCAAATATCGACTCATAGCTCCCTATTCATGGAGTGCAAAGGTTTGTGATGAAGGCCCTCAGATTGACCTAGTTGTGCCTATGCAAGTACACCATAAAATGAGAGACTCAATGCATGAAAATGACAACTATTCTATATGATTGCAATGCATAAAAGGAAATTAATCTATATGATAACAATGCATGATTAATCTATAAAAGGAAATATGCAAGCTTAATCTATGGAAGAAAATAT
>MU225802.1:172411-191571 GCA_018584345.1 Thuja plicata | reverse complement strand
TAAAGTTGAATCAAGGATTGAAGTTTGATAGGTACTGCCCCCTCGTGATCGAAATCGAAATGAGATAGAGGAGAAACAACAAATTGATAAATTTGATCAAATCAAACTAAAGATAAGGTTCTTGATGAAAGATGAAAGATATAAGGATCAAAGAACCAAGGTAGATCATCAAGCATGAAAGATTATGCCCCAAGGTTGAATTAGAAGAAAAGAAGTGGGGTGAAACTGAATGGAAGGTAGAAGTTTGGAAGAGGTGGAAAGAAATGAAGAGAAGAAAGAGAATTTGCCTTAAGAAAGAGAATGCCCCAAAAGCAATCAACTGTTTAAGATAGAAAATTTTGATTGAGATACGAAAGAAGATAGGGAAATGAAGATCAGAATGTGATCACAGTTGATTAAAAGTCCACAAGAAAGATGAAGAAAACCCTCTCAAAATCATAATGCAACCTAAAATGCAAACTAACATGAATTCTAACAATGCAAGCTACATGAAAATGCAAAGGTGTACTTGAAATAGAGAAACTGTAACATAGGACTTTGTGTTCATCATTCATTAGAGAATGTTAAGGAACTTATTTTCATCATTGGGCCATTATTAACGAACAGCGAAAAATCACACAATCATCACTAGTCAAAAGCACAACTATGAATATATGAATGTGATTTATATCACATTGGAATGTGGAAAGATTCTAACATAAGCATCAAAGACATAAAGGTCAAGATGACTGTGATGTTAGCTTACCCAATTTAATATAGAAAAACCACACTCGCATCAAGGCATAGAGGTCAGGATGACCAGCAGAACGGTTGTGCAAAAACAGTGAAGCATAAAGAAAGAAGCAAATAAAAACATGTCCCATGCCCCAAGTCCTCTAGCTATGCATCCCGGAGAGACTTATTAGACAAGGACACTCAATGAAAATCAATAACAGTCAGCACACAAAGAAAAGATCATGACATAGCTCAAGCATTAAGTGTTGTGTTTAAAAATTTAAATTCGTTAACTGATACTGAGTTCCGAGGATAAGGATTGAATTCTCACAAGCAAGTAAGACCACATGACAAAACAGGGTAAGACCAAACTGATAAGTGTTGAAAAAAACTCGATATCAGGGGTTGTATTGAAAAATGCAATTGGGGTGGTGTTGAAAAACATCGTTTCTAAGATGTCCTAAAGACTAACACATCCAAGAGACCAAAGTTAACATACTTATTCTCCCTAGACAAAGACAAAGGCTAATTCCAAACCAAGGCAACAAGGACAAGGCATGATGAAGAAAGGCTAAGTGTCGAGGACACACGCTAAGAAATAGGGGTGTAAAGGCCTCAAGTAGCGCCCATTTCCAGGTTTTCACCACTTGGATTTTATTACAATATTTTTTTGAAGATACATCAAAGCGTCTATTGCTAGGTTTTCACTAAGATGATAATTTTTCAGGACATTTTCTAATTTTTAGAATTTTTAACAATATATCATTTTTTTTGGATTTTTTCAGTATCAATAATTATGTACAAAGGATGCCCCCAGACAAGATGGGCATCATGGATAGAACTTCTTCAGGTGCAAGAAATTGATAGGATCAGGGAGCTGCTCTCCCTCTTCTGTAGATAGTAAATAAGCACCTGACCCAAAAGTTGTTGTAATGATGTAAGGTTCAAGCCAATTAGGTTCAAATTTTCCCTTTTGATCTCTATGTTGTTGATTCTTGGGATTTTCACGTAGGACAAGATATCCCATTTGGAATTCTCTAGGGTGAACCATTTTGTTGAAGGCTTTGGACATGCACTTTTGATAAACCCTCATATGGTCAAATGATACTTGACGTTTCTCATCTAGAAGTTCTAACTCTTGAAGTCTCATGGCGCGGTAGTCTTCATCTATAACTAGACCTTTGAGGGAAACTCTAAGTGAAGGAATCTCAACCTCCAAAGGTAACACTGCTTCAGCACCATATGCAAGGGCAAAAGGAGTAGCCCCAGTAGGAGTATGAATACTCGTTCTATAGGCCCACAAAACTGGATTTATTTGTAAGTGCTAATCTCTACCATTCTTACAGACTGTTCTATGTAGGATTTTAAGAATGGTTTTATTTGATGCCTCTGCTTGACCATTTCCTTGCGGGAAGTAAATGGAGGGCCAATGTTGTTTAATCTTGAATTTCTTGCAGAGTTGTTTAAGGTCCTTATTTTTGAACTGGCCTCCATTGTCAGTGATAATCTTGGAAGGCACTCCATATCGACAGATGATATGGTTTAGAATGAATAGAGAGACTATCTTGCCTGAGGCAACAGAAAGTGGGACAACTTCTACCCATTTAGTGAAGTAATCAGTAGCAGTGATAATAAACTTGTGTCCACCTGATGAGTTGGGATGAATCTGCCCAACAAGATCAAAGGCCCAGCGCTAAAATGGCCAATGAGATATAGAAGGAATGAGCTCCCTGTCTGGAGCATGTATCAGGTTACCATATTTTTGACACTTTTCACATGACTTTGCAAAATCTACTGCATCAATTTGCATCGTAGGCCAATAGTACCCTGCCCTAAGCAACCTTCGAGCCATGGCAAGACCATTGGAATGGCCCCCACAGATGCCCTTGTGAATGTCAACTAACACTTGGTTGGATTCTTCCTTTTCTAAGCATCTAAGAAGTGCTCCATCTAGACCCCTCCTATACAAATCACCAGCGATAAGGGAATGGCGAGAGGCATTTCGGGTAAGGTTTCTGCATTTAGATCAGTTAAAGTTTTAAGGTATAATGTCATCACAAAGGTATAAGTAAATGGCACCATAACGGGATGACTCACGACCAACAAGGGTACAAATGACATGTCTTTCTTGAGAGTCATAGATAGGGTGATGTAGCTCTTCCACCAGGAATTCAAATCTTGATTCATGTTGCTCTAACTGAAGGAGTGAAGCAAGTGTAGCCATAGCATCAGCTGCTTTGTTTTCTGCTTTAGGGATTTGTAAAAATGTGGCAAATGTGAAGTAGCATTTCAAGGAATCAACCATTTGCTTTTAAGGTACCATTTTCTCATGTTTTGTTTGATATTCATCATTAACTTGGTTGATTATCAGTTGTGAATCCCCATAGATGTGTAACTTTGTGATTATCCATTCTATGGTCATCTTAAGTCCATTGGTTAAAGCTTCATACTCAATAATGTTGTTTGAACATGGGAATAATAACTTGTAAGATTTAGGAATCGTGTACCCATGAGGAGAAACAAACAAAACACCGGCTCCTGAACTGTTTTGCATAAAAGATCCATCAAAGAACATCTTCCATGTTCTTTTAGTCATATACATGAGGTGCTCATCTGGGAAGTCAACTTGAATAGGTCCATTATCTTGTATTGGGAAATCATCCAATTGATCTTGAACTATGGCTTGTCCTTTGATTTCTTTACGCTCAATGTACTCTATGTCAAACTCTGAAAGTATCATCATCCATTTAGCAAGTCTACCTATAAGGGCAGCCTTACCTAGCAAATACTTGAGTGGATCTATTTTTTCTATGAGGTGTATAGTGTGCGCAAGCATGTAATGTTGCAACTTTTGGGAAGCAAACAAAACTACAAGGCAAGCTTTCTCAATGCTAGTGTAGTTAACCTCATATGAAACAAGAGTACGACTAATGTAGTATATTGCTCTTTCTTTCCCATTTTCATCAAGTTGAGCTAATAATGCCCCCAAGGAAGATTATGTCGCTGAAATGTATAGAATAAGTGGTTTCCCTATGATAGGAGGCATTAAAATAGGAGGATTCGCCAAGTATTTCTTGATTTGATCTATTCTCTTTTGACAATCCTCATTCCAAACACATTTGACTCCCTTGTGTAAGTTCTTGTTGAAGGGTTGAGCTCTATTTGTCAATTGTGAAATAAAACTCCTTATATATTGAAGACGTCCTTGAAGACTCCTCATTGGACTAATGTTTCTAGGAGGTGGCATATATATGATTGCTTGGAATTTTTTAGGGTCTACCTCTATTCATTTTGCTGAAATGATGAATCCGAGTAGTTTTCCAGAGGTGACTCCAAATGCACACTTTTTAGGATTTAACCTTAGTTGAAATTGTTCCATGCGATCTAGAATGACTTCTAAATCATCTAAGTGTGTGTTTCTATTTTTAGACTTGGCCAAGGTGTCATCCACATAATCTTCCATGTTTTTATGCATCATGTCATGAAAAATAGTTGTCATAGCTCATTGATAGGTGGCTCCTGCATTTTTCAATCCAAAAGGCATGACGTTCCAACAATAGGTACCCCATGTGCAAGTGAATGCAGTCTTTTCTTGATCTTTAGGAGCTATCTTAATCTAATTGTATCCGAAAAAACCATCCATTAAGGAATAAATCTCATAACTCGCAGTCATATCCACTATCATGTCTATATTGGGAAGTGAAAAGTCATCCTTTGGGCATGCTCTATTGACATCTCTAAAATCTGTGCAAACTTGAATGGATTTATCATGTTTAGAAACTGGTGCAATGTTTGATATCCATTCAGCATAAGCAATAGCTCTTATGAATCATGCACCAAGGATTTTCTCCAATTCTGCTTTGACTACGAGAGCTATGTGAGGATGCATCTTTCTCAATTCTTGTTTAACCAATTTGACATTTGGAGCTATGGACAAGTGATGCATGATAAGGTTAATGTCCAACCCTGGCATATCTGAATAAGTCCATGCAAAATTGATCTTCTTCTTCTGTAAGAACTTGGTGTAAGCTTCTTTTTCATGTGGAGACAAAGATTTAGCCAAGTGTACTATCTATGGAGCTTTATTTGTGCCCAAATTGACTTCTTGTGTTGGTTCAATAAGCACTAAAGATCTATCTTGAAATTAGCTAGGGAGATGATCAAGTACCTCATCCTTAGGCGCCTCAGAGAGGTTTTCACCCTTGGATACATCATTTCTTTTTACTTTTCTCGGTTCTGACACCGCCACACAGTGGTTTTTGCCATCAGAATTCCTATTCTTTTGATTTTCTTTTATTTTTATTTTGTGACTAAGGTACTTGATGTCTGGCTCTGTCATGCTGGTAGCTCATTCACTGGTGGAAGAGACTACGGGTTCAATGGAAAATAGGTAACAGGATATATCATAATCATTTTGGAATGTTAAAAGCTCAGGTTCTTGATAGCGTTGGGACCAATCAATGAGGTCAGGATGGACAAGAGGCAAGTCAATTACTGGTTCAAGGTTATAAATGTGAATGATATTATCATTGATGACCGAAGAGTCAGAGTCCGTCAAGTATCCTTCTAAGCTACCCAAATCAGGATTCATCCTAACAAGCGAAGAATCATCCACTAAGGCAACACGTGGGTTCAAATCCTCTAATCTTACACGTGACTCATTGGCTACCTCAGGTTGAGAACTATAAGTGTGAATAACATCAATATCTCTATCAACTGTGGAAGACTTAGAAAAGGAGTCACATATATACTCGTGTGAACTTGTGTCTGAACTGCGACTAGTATGCTTACATTATGAAGGTTTTGGGCATCTTGATGTGGAAGGTTTCATTTCATCAAAGGTAACACCTTCTCTTTCCATTAAACGAGCAAGATTCTTACACTAGCGTTCTCTACGAGGATCTTCAATATCTAATTCATTTTGTTCTAAAGTTGCAACTGACGCATGAGTGAACGGAATATCAGAATCTCCCCAAAGGAGATTAGTGGAAGGGACCCAATCTTCACACATGTCTTGCTGATTTATCAAATTAGGAACATATGCTGGTTCATCACCGTTATCCGACTCATCAAAGAGAGGATTAGTGCACTTGTTGTAATTCTCATATCCTAGGCCAACCAGCTTCTTAGACTTGTGTCCAAAAAGAGAATGATCAAGGGGTTTGGCTCTAGCATCAAAATTGTGATTAAGAGGGTTGTATCCAGGATAGCCCATCTATCTGACAAAAGCATACCCTCTTCCTTAAGCCTTAGGAGAGGGAGAGAAGTTCTCATTGTGCATATATTTTTCTTCTTTATAGATCCAGTCTCTAAAAAATGTCTCCTCTTTCTCATCTTGGATAGGCACTGGTGATTCTACAAATGTGCCAAATAAATTCATAGCTGAAGAGGAAGGTTTCTTTTCTTGTGAAGGATTTCCATAAGACCGAGGTGAAACTAGTAATGTTGTGAGGGAGTTGAGTTGATACCCCCCATTCCAAGGTCTATTGTTTTAAGCTTGTCTTTGCATTTAGCTAAAGTTGCATCAAAATATTCTACTTCTCTATTAAGGGGAATATGAGTTCCTGCTGAAATTGAATTGACTGATAAAGTGTTATCCTCGGGTATACAAATCTCTATTCCATTATAGGGTAACTTAACACACTAATGGTAGGTAGACGGAACTGCTTGCATATCATGAATCCATGGTCTACCAAGTAAGATATTATACGCAAGGGGTCCAACATCAACTATTTGAAATAAAATATATTTTTGAACAGGGCCAATCCTAACAGGAAGGACGGCCAACCCCTTAGAACTTCTTTCTGCCTTATCATAGGCTTTGATAGTAATCTTTTTTCTGGTATCTATGACTTTCTCAAAATAACCCAATTCTTTCAAAAGACTAAAGGAACAAATATTAAGCCCAACACCCCCATCTATCAACACGCGCCGAACACGGGTTTGATGAATCATAAACTCAATATGAAGGGCATGATTGTGCGGATGGCTCAAATCTTTATCACCATCTTATGAAAATGTAAGGTAATGATGGCTAGCAATGTGATTAACCATGTTTTGGAATTGATCAACATCTAAGTTGTTGGGGACTTTTTCCGTTATTCGTATCTTGACTTACTTTCTTTTTGGTTGGATGTATTGAGATTCATAGATTGAATGCCGCTAGATAAATGGAGCACAGGTTGATCTTTTGGTTGGGAGGAATCCACAACTCCATCATTAACCACTTGTTTGTTCCTATTCTAATGTGTGTTCTTCCCTTTATCCTTGTTAGAGTTGTTAATTTTTTTACCATTGTTGTTGTTATTTCCATGTTTGGTCAAAATCCCTTGTTCTCTTAAAACATCTTCAATCCTACATGTGGTATCAACCATGGTGTCAAATGAATCAAAAACCATTTTCTTAACTTCATATTGCAGTTTAAGAACTAAATTGCTAACAAGGATGTCAATCTTTTCATTGTCAGGAATGGTTCTAGAATAGCAAGAGCATTTTCGCCTCCACCTTTGCAAGAAAGTGACAAAGGATTCCCCTTGGTTCTGATTTAAATTACATAAGTCCAGCAAGGTGATAGATCTTGACAGATTATATGCAAAGTGTTGAACAAATCTTTGAAAAATCTCCTTGAAAGTCCTAACGGGGGGAGTTATTTTGGCGAACCATTCCATTACCTAACCCTTAAGACTCCTTGGGAACAATTTCATGAGATACGAGTCATTTTGATGGAATTCAAAACTTGTGGTATAAAACTAGCGCACATGATCATGTGGATCTCCACTCCCATCATATTTGTCATATTGAGGAATTTCAACCTTCCTATGAAATTATTTCATGTCAACACTCTTATCAAAAGGATTAGGACAAATTGAATCCAGCGAGAAAGAATTCTTAGGTTCCAACATCTTTTCCATCATGTGCTTCATTTCTTTGATCACCTCATCCTGGGATGGACCTTGTTTCTTAATCTTTTTATCCACATCAAAGTTGTAAGGGACCCTAGCACTCTTGTTGATTAGGCTCTCTAGGAACTTATCCTCATTTTTCTCTAAATACTTCTCCACATATTGTTGGAAAAGTGGTTCTTGTTACATTTTCGTAAAGTCTTGGGAGGTGTGATCAAAATTTGAGCTACTACCCTCATATTGTGAACCATGATGAGCACGTTGGGAAGGTTGTCTTGAGTTCCTAGGAGGTGTTTGTCTCCTATAATGATCATGTCCAGAAGCCCTTCTTCCTCTAGGGCTAGGAGATCGTGATGGTGATCTTGAATATCTCCTACTTCGTGGAGGCGCAAGAAGAGTGAATGGAGGAGAGTTGTTTCCACCACTAACATGCATATTATTGAATCAATCATTGATTTTCTAAGCCAAGAGCCTATCTTACTCTTCTTGAAAGGATTTCTTTTCCATTTCTACCAAAGTCTGTCTCTCCTATTCTAGGAGTCTAATTTGTTCTTCCTTACGAGCTTGTTCATCTAGGAAGGCTTTCTTTTCATGCGTAATCCTCTTAATCCTTTCATTCATGTAACCTGAAGAGGTCTTGAGTGGTGAACTTGGTCTTGATTTTCTAAACAAGTTTTTGGTATAAGTTGTATTGACATGGGTGTCATAATGTTCATCTTCTTTGCTTTCATGTTGTGATTGATTATCTTGATAAGTATGTTGTTTACCTCTCTCTCTCTCTTAGCCCTTTGGTGTGCATCTAGATATCTTGTTGAAATAAGAGGTGAAGTTGGCCAACTATTATGAGAAGAACCACCAGATGAAATATCATCCCCATAATTCACAAACATGTCATCAAGACATTTATCCCTCTCTCCCCTCTCCCTCCGAGTCATTGTGTAACTCATATCCATAGAAGAGTGAAAAGGTACTAAGGGGGTACCCAGCTCACTAAGGTGACTCTTGGAATCAAACCACACTTCCGAGTTGTTCCTAGGTGAGTGATCAAATATGGGTTCTTTTCCCTTATGTTTTTGGCGAGTTTGTACTAAGGGTAATTGGTTGAAGACCACTTGAGGTCATTTTCCTCGATTTACTTGATATCATTTTGTAACTGGCATGAAAGAAAAGGTACTAGTTGATAGGATTACCCTAAGAAATGTTGGTACCCAACTAGGATAGTAAAGGCATTAACTTGTCCAAAAAGAGGTGATAAGATAGAATTTGCAAGAGGCGTAAGCCAACACTGCCACGGAGGTGCCCACGTTTCGGATAAGTATCCTAGCACATATGGATCAGGAGGATGATCTTACCCAAGTTATATTAATTGAATTTGAATATATGAAAGTGGATGGACACGAGATTACCAAAACTCTCCAAGTGTGTTATCAAAGAATCCAAAGGTTTATCTTCTCAACAAGGACGGTGTCTAACTCACCAACTAAAGCAAGGTCACTTGTGAAATCAAAGATTGCTAACTCAAGAGGTCAAAATACAAGAATCCAAAGCTAAACAAGCTTCTAACAGCGGGGTAAGTTGCCTATTCTAACCCAGATCAACCAAGGAAATTGGAAAATGATAGGACAACAGGCTAAGAAAGTTGATAATAACAACAAGTAGCTCACTGGTTTGGCAACAAAGGACATATTCCGTGTGATGAAATGCTTTCTCGCGCGAAGATTATCGCAGGACCACGCGAAGATTTGTAGTCTGACGCGAGAAAAACATAACTGGTGTGATAGGATGATAGCAAATTGATAGCAACAGGAAGGATATCACGCGATTATTCTCATAGTGTTGCACGAAGAAACGCAGCGAGCCGCATGAGAAAATAGTTTTCTCGCGCGAGGGTTTTGACAGGAAGGAACTGAAACTCGGTTTTTGTTCATTTTAGATAACCAAATATATGCATTAACAGATTTTATCATGAATCAGGTACGTAGAACAACAATCAGGGAGTTCAAGAAAATATTTGTCTTCAAACAATGAGAAAGGGACAAAGCAACCTTATGCATGAACAAGAATAGTAACGTAGTATTTCTACTCCCTAAAAATTCTACTTGTGTATGTTCTCAAAATGTTTTCCAATCACACACATAGTCCTAGAAAAGAAATAGTTGGTTGCACTATGGTTCTTAGTAATAGTTTGACTCTGCAACTTTTTCAATCTCAAGTGGGTGAAATCCAATCCCGATGCACCGTGGTTTTGACACAGTCCAAGAATTTAATCAATCAGAAGTTGTTGAGGAGATCTGACAACCCAACAAGAAACCACACCTGTGTAGATTTCTTCCACAAGGACATTTATATAGTGGTTGTTGCTACCATGGTGAAAATAGCTATTACCTCTTTAGGTTTCGTCCACATGGTTTACCCAATAAAGGCAGTGTCCACTACGGTTAACCCTCTCTAACAAGGAAGACTCACAATATGAACTACGTGGGGACTTGGTTCGGATTCAAGGGTTCCAAGTTTCTGATTCTCCCAAAAGAGAAAAGAGCATAATCCTCTAGCCTCTTCACCTCACCCAGACATAGCAAACAAGATTAATTGACCCACTAATTTGAAATCACCTCACCCAAGGTTCATATTTCAACAACAATGACCACCAATCTCAAGAGAGAAAGTACCAATCAAATTTGAAGACTAAACTAAGTTTGAAGTAATGACAAATCCTTCCCTACCTACAAGGGGATCTATCGTCAAGAAGAGCTTCGCATGTAAGACAAGAGAATAAAGCCCACTCTTTCAAATTCACCACAAATAGTGTTCATAGGGTCTAATTACTATGTGAAACATATATGCAAGAAAGCAAAACTAGGTACATTTTTAGAGCACCAATTCGAAATGTGATCTATGAAAGCAAGAAATACTCAAGCTAAACACATGAGAGGTTCATTTTTATTTCCAAAATCTAAATGTTCTAGAGATGCAACAAAATACCTCAAGTCCAAAGCAATGCGAACATTTTGTTGTTTATCCACGCAAATCCAAATCAGCAATAGCAACAACAAATTAGAAACCACCAGAAACAATAAAGATTAGTGGTTAGAGATCAAAGATATAAAATATAGCAATAAAATTTAGATCTTTGGTGTGAAATCTGGCGTGAAGATTGACAGCAGGCGGTGCAAAGAAACGCATAGATCTGCAAAAACTCGTCTGCAGACCTACAAAATTTTATGCAAAAATTCCTTGCAGAAGTACGGAAAATACAGAAATCCAAAAATAAATATAGTGACAGAAAACAAATCTTATGCCCCACGGTGGGCGCCAAAAATGTGTGCTAAAAATATGTCACACTTCTATGAATCATTATATCCAAGATTGCTCAAAAATGAGGTCTCAAATATTGACTCATAGCTCCCTATTCATGGAGTGCAAAGGTTTGTGATGAAGGCCCTCAGATTGACCTAGTTGTGCCTATGCAAGTACACCATGAAATGAGAGATTCAATGCATGAAAATGACAATTATTCTATATGATTGCAATACATAAAAGGAAATTAATCTATATGATAACAATGCATGATTAATCTATAAAAAGAAATATGCATGTTTAATCTATGGAAGAAAATATGAATTTAATCTAATATGAATCTAATCTACATGAATATCCATGGATGCAAGAAGAAGAAGACAAGAAGATAGAGAAGTTGCAATATCCAAGCTTGAGTGCTCAAATTCTCCTCCAAAATTGCTCTCCAAACCTGCAGCATAACAATACAATAAAAAATGGGATCCTAAATGAGAAGGAGAGGGCTCCTTATAAAGAAAAGTGAACGGTTGAGATTAAGAGACAAAAAGAAATGAACAATGGTAGAGATTAAATCTTGATTGATCCATGTGCTCATTAAAAGTAAAAAGCCCACCACTTATAAAGATGTGAAGAAAAAGAGATTTTTATTTAATTTATTTCTTCTTTCATCAAATAAAGTGCTTTAAGTGGAGATTTTTATTTATTTAATTAAAAGAGGGGTTTTCTTTTAATTAAATAAATTAGAAGAATTTTATTTAATTAAATGGGAGGAATTTAATTAAATAAGATGAATTTTATTTAATTAAAAGGGAGATTAAATCTTTTAATTAAATAAAAATGATCAAACCTTAGGAAATATTGAAATAATTGAATTAATTACAATTTGATAAAGGAAATTGATTTGAATTGAAAATGTTGCAAAGCATTGATTCAGGAATTTGATAAAATAATAAAATGATAAATGGGGCCCATAGTCTAGGCGACCATTTTAGGGTGCATACAAAACCCTATTAAAGGTAAAACTCCGGTGGGAATTAGCACCCACAAATAATGTACTGAGAATATAGTATCACTGTTAAAAGATTTAGCCCTGTTAGGAACTTATTACAACATTACAGTACACAGTCCCTGTTAGGAGTCAAGAAAAGTAGTAGTCTCACTTCCCAGGCATACTGCCCAAAGAAGGTTAAAACCACCCTCAAGGATTCACAATCCGAACAAGTGTATATAGAAAATATACAATTCAGTGAACTGTCTAATAGCAACTGTCTTTGCTTGGTCAGTTCCAATGAAGTATAATAATAAGATCTGCTCTACATCCAGCAGTCAACAAGCCTTGTAGCTTCCACAATTATTTTCCTTTTTAATCCCTGCCACATCTTTCCAAAAGAAAAGATCTCACATATATACCCTCTTACAATAATTCTTTAGGTCGGCCAATTAAGCTTTCCTAAAATACAAATAATTGATTAGGTCAGCCAATTAAGGCTTTCCAATAGACAAATAAATATATAACCCCTTGCTAAGATACACACGGTACCTAAAACAAGTAAACATCAAATACAATCCATCACATATACTACCAGATCCGCAATCCACGCTCACAATTCATTTTACACACTACATGTCTGAAGTCGGCCACCAAATAGGTCTTCTCCAGAATACACGTCACAACTGACATCACCAGTCATCAAACAAGAATCAAACTAAACCCATTATTCCAACATATGTCAGTTGTCCACCGGTAAGCTCACTTCATCTGAAATATCTCCGCCAAAAAGATATACCGAAAACACAGAGACTTGCTCTGTCAAGCATCACAGTTACGATCCAAAAACCAGTCTTCACCAAATCAATTGTAACATCCCCAATATAAAACATAAAGCCAAGCGAGCTTAGGAATAAGGTCAACACACATTCTTCATCATATCCCTTTCTTTGATAGTTCTGAAACATCCGTACACTGTCTGTACACTTCTGTTAGTCAAGTAACTAGTCTGTCCTCTCCATAGAATATATGTTGACATCAGTGACAAAACATGAGTATCAACAGTATGATCTGTACCAAAAAATGATATCATCCAACACAATCTACATCATTGTAGACTCACAGATCAAAAGTACTTATTTTCTTGTACAATAAACTAAAATCTTTAGTTCCTTTAAGATATCTAAAGATTCTCTTGACTGCAGACATATGTGTTTCCTTAGGATTAGAAGAATATCTTGCAACAATCCCAACAACATGTGCTATATCAAGTTTGTTGTGAATAACAACATACTGCACTTTACCAATCATGGATCGGTAAAGAGTATTATCCACCTCTTGTGTCTCATCTTCTTTTGACAATTTACATCCTATGACCATCGGTGTTCCAACAGGCTTGGAATCTTCCATACCAAAAATTTTTAGGATCTCTTTGATATACTTAGCTTGTGTAATATAGATCCCTTCTGTAACTTGTTGTATTTGTATACCTACAAAGAACTTAATCTCTCTAATCATTGACATTTCAAACTCTTTTCTCATTTCATTAGCAAATGCCTTACATAAGGTGTTGTTGCCTCCAAAAATAATATTGATGTGTATAGAGGAAAATGGTGAGAAATTCTAGGATGTACAGATCACTCACCAAATTCTTGGGCTCCTATACATTAGGAATACAAACCCAACCCTTAAGAAAAACCGAACTAGCACAACCAAAGGAAGAAGGGTGTTAATGCAAGATCTAGACCAAAGGGGGATTTGGTATTCCTTTAAAGGGGAAAATGATGTATGTGATATGACAAATGATAAAGTAGATGATGGAGTAAGTATTAGAAGATCTATTCTATGTAAGTAAATGCAAGTAAAAGGGAAGAATGAATGCACCTTGAAGCACGAAGAGGAGATTTGAACTTTGGATATGAATTTGACTACCGCCAGAATGTCAAAATTAGTTGTAACTCCGGATTTGGTAAATTGAGACCTATAATTGTCTGCTCTGCAAATTTCATCCAAAAAGTGCAGGGACAAGTCAAGAAGTTGATTTGTTCCCAGTAGTACCAAATCTGATGAAACTTTCCAGGATCTTGTGTCTATACCAGTACTAATTCTCAGATCTGAGGCCACAACTCTATAACTTGTTCCTGCATAAAGAAAAATGGGGGAAAAAGTTGTGGAAAGGGGTTTTTCCTTAGTCAAACCCCTGTTTAGGAATTGACCTTGAAATTGAATTGGAATTGCATAAAGGAAAGCAACGGGTAAAGTAAAAAGGTAAATGGTTGATTCACCTTGTATGAGACCCTAATAAACGATGTTGTAATTTCTCAAATATATGAAGATGCTTGCAATATGCTTGGAATAAGATGTATAATCAAGGATTCCTTCACAAATGCATGGATCTATGATTTCCACTCTTAGATCTTGAATGTATGTATGCTTGATAATCACTTAGAGAAGGAGAGAAGAATAAGAATGGATGGAAGGATCTTGTTTCTTGATTGTGAATTCCTCTACTTGGCCATCATGGGGGAGAAACTAGCATCAACTAGAGAAGATTTCCTTTGTTTGAATAGATCTTGAGGAAATGGAGACTTGGAGATCTTGAATTGGATGCTTGCCTTAAAATCTTGAATCCAAATCCTCAATTGCTTGAATGCTTGAACTTGATATTGTTTGCATATGATTGATGGATTGTACTAATGAATTATGGATGCCAAAATGAGGGGAGAAGATGTCCTTTTATACTCATTTCAGGATTCAAATTTGATCAAGGAGGACAACAGATATGGACCTCAGAGGAAAACCCTGACATCTGACCCTGGGCCAAATCTGGGCTCAAAGACCCAGGGACAACTCGAGAGCTGACTTGTACCCAGGGAACAAGTCAAGCTCTCGATTTGTACCCCTGGGAAAAGTTGAGAGGTCGAATTGTACTAGGTAAAATAAACCTAGATTTTCTTGAGATGTCAAAGAATGCGATAAGATGTGGGAGGAAGAAATGCACGTTGTTGGGATCAAGTATAATGGACATTCGAACCTCGAAATAACTAAAATGGGGTCTAATAGATCCTAGAGCCTACAATTATGGGTGCTAACTTTTTAGGACGATAAAAGTACAATCATTATCCAAACCATGAACCAGACTAATATAAGCATACTGGATTATGTCATAATCTAAGATCAGAGGGTTAAGAATATTATTATTTACATCTTCATATAATGATACAAAGGATATAGTGCTACACGTTGGGATGAAGTATGACTTAAATATTGATAATGTGAAACAAATTGTTATTATTACATTTAAGTGATAAGGATAATTATTCGTTTTGAATAATCATAGTAACATCTTAGAGAGAAGAAAAGTGCCAAAGTTTGAATATTATATCGAAAAAGATAAATTTAAACTCACTATGCAACGAAACTAGTCTAAGAGTAGTAATTCATTTCTCTTGTATTTGAAAATTTTGAATAGAATGGTACACTCATATGTTTCATTACTAGACTCAAAGGATAACAAGGATAAATCCAAACAAAATACCTAGTCAAAAATGTATAGTAATATGACACTAATTATTGGAGAGTTTCCATTTCTTGTCTAAGAGAATGAGCTAGCAAACCCTATCTACTAGAGTATTGTAAAGGTAATTTATTGTTTCTACTAATGGTATCCATTAACCTAATTGGAATTGTAGCGCTTTGCATAATTGTTACATTATAAATAATGAAGTGGTGAGCACTAATGAGAGATCTTGACATCTTTGGATGGAAATGTTATAGTTAGGTTGGTTAAGCTGGGAAAGGTGTTAGAATTTCTTTCTTTTCTTTAAACACTACTAATTGTTGGGAACCATTTTAAAGGACCCTACACGAGCAAGACAAGGTAATTAATGAAACCTTGGTTATTGGTTCCAATGTGTAGGAATCCCTTGAGAGACATTGTGAGGAGAACTATGTGCAATTTTGATCGTTTGGAAGCGGGAACGCAGGCGGTACTTGGGTGAAGGATACCCGTGTGACCTCAAATCCATATAGGGAGGGTCTAAAGGGGTAACTCTAGGTATTGTGATCATTCTGAATTTATTTGACCTTCCCACTTTTGTAGGCTCCAAAGGAGGCAATCTTGTGTTGGTTCTATGTGTTTGAGAATCTTAATCCTTGACTTATAGGAATTTGTGCATACACTTCTAAATCAATCAATCATGTTATAACTTTATCCATTTGTTTAGTATTGTGAATCTTGTTATGTATGACCCTCACAAGTGTGAACTGTCAGGATATTTATGTGGTGACAGGTAGTCATTAGATGATCAATGTCTGGGCTACTGCAAGGGATTAGCCAATGTTCACCTAGTTCATGGAGGTGAGGTTGCCAAAGCTACCCTAGATATGATACGATAATAGTTAGTAGGTTATCATTGGATCATGCCAGTGGTAAATTCCTATAGCTACTGTTGTATCTTTTGGATTAGCCAACATTCACCTGGTTCACAGAGGTGGATGATTACTAGGGGCTATCTGAGATTTGACACTATAACGATTGCACGAGTAGTTTCTTTACTATGCAAGTAGTGATAATCAGAGCTAACCGTTGTATCCAGAGGGTTCATTAGTAGTCATGCATAGCATGGGCATGATCAATGCCAAGTGTTATATAAGATTGTGAAGAAGATAACGACACTATCACTAAGGTCACCATGTGGTATGTGCCAAAAGCTATTTCTTCCTAGTTGGACAGACTTGTCGCACGTGGCTTATAGACAATTGTAGTTAGAATCCACCATGAAAGGTTTGTTCACTACTTGTGAATATCCTTGGGATTGAGTATGGAGCCATAGTGTAGTATGAGATGCATTGAATCCTCTTTCTAGTTGTTTGATGGTATACTTGACCCTGTTGGGTTGAGGACGAACCCCTAGTGTAGTATGGGATGCACCAAGTCCTCTTCCAATATATTTGTTGGTGCAAAAGACTTAGGAAAGGAATGTGACCCATAGTGCAGTGCACAATGCACCAAGATTACCTCTCTCTAAGATGCACTATGGATGGGGGATGGTTAGCTATTGTACATGAGCTACTCACCATTTTATTTGTGATACATGTACGAGTCAATAATTATTGTCTTTATGAATCATGTATGAGGCAATCACAATGTTATTTGTGATGCTTGTATGAACGAGTCTCTATAATTCATTTATTAGCTAACCACTATTGTCTTTATAATGTATGTTGGAGCTACTCATTACGTAAATGATGTTAAAGCTATCCATCTTGTGTACCTATGATGTGTATGAGCTAGTCCTTTGTGTACATGTGATGTATGCTCCAAATAATCATACATGTGTGTGATTCATGGTACAACCCCTATGCATATGTGTAAGTTGGTACAACTAATGATTGGTAATGATGGGTATGGAACCAACACCATATGGCAATGTATATATTTCATTGCGGTAGGACTGAGCTAATAGATTACACTTAATTAATAGTCATCATTTAAAGAGAGATCAAAAATCTCATGAAGAGGAGATAGTAAACTCCCTCTTAGGGTGAACTACAAATGACTTCCCCCAAGAGGATACATAAGCAGGGTCATCAAGAGTGAACCCTTGAAGCTTAAATCTCGGACTAAGGAATGACCCTAGGTATGAAAGCTTCACGATCAAGTGTAAATATATATTGTGTTATTAAGTCATTGATACCATGAACAAATGAATTTTTAAATCAGCACTTCTAAATTAAATGAAAGTTGCTTGGTTGATTAAATTGATGGTCAATAATAAGTGAATTTTTAAATTAAAAAATAATGACCGAGGGGCAACAAATCCTAGTAGGCAAACGTGTCACATTTCATTGCCAGCTCAACTTGCTAGAAAAGTGGTAGAGGACATATCCACACCGTCCGCAGAAAACCTGACCATGTTTAACACGTAACCTGACTTTACACCACGTCATACCTTTGTGCAAGATCAGTATGCCACTCAATATGTTGAACATTTATTTATTTCACCAATATGATAAACTTCCGAATAATAACAAGATATTTGACCAGGCAAATTAGAACTAAAAAACCCACCGTGGACGAAAAGGAAGAAACTAGATCATTCCTTTGAAACTTTCTCCAGAGATTGCTGCCACATTTTACTGATTTTTTAATTAGATTTAATACTAGTTTAACGGGCTGAGTTGTTTTTAGTTTGTTCATGCATAAGTATTCTGTTTTTTTGCTATCGTTTTATTAAGCTTATGTTCTTGATAAATTTGCTTTAACTGTACAGGAGGCAGAGCCTCAAACATACATAGTCACAAAAAGAGATAAAGTGACTATTCACAACACAATCAAACATAAGTTTTGAATATGGAGGAATGATGTTGTATGCATTTTGGAAGAGTGCGGCCCAATTGAAGAGCTCCAAAAGATTGGATGGCCCACTGTTTTTGTAAGCTTATGTGGATCCTGTAAAAAAGATATAATATGATTATAAATTTTGTAGCGTAGATGTTTTGGAGAGATAAAAGAGAAATCAAGACATTGCAAAATATATTCTAGACTTTCTATGAGTGATTATCATTATTTTATTTATAAATAGTTTTATATTTATTAAAATATTTTTTGAAATCTATTTTAGATTTGTATATTATATTTATATAATTTGTTATTAATATCAATCAATTATACTTGCATCAATAGTGAATTAGTTTTACACCAGTGAATTAGTTTTAAATCAGTATTTTTTTCTTATTCAACTATTTGGAAAGTTTAAATATTTATTTATTGATTTGGTTTATAGGACCCCTTTTTTCGGAGGCTTCACAAATTTATTTTTTTCCCATAGTTTTTAACATAGTTTTGTAATATATAATTTATATATCATTTAATTTATTTTAAAATTGATCTTTTAATTTACAATATAGTATATTTATGAGATATTATATTTTATATTTTATATTTTAAATATTTATTTATGAATTAAATAAATAATATAAATTACTTATCTGATTTGGTCTTATAGGACCCCTTTTTTCGGAGCTTCACCAAATTTGTTATTTGGAAAATTTTTAACATAGTTTCATCTATCATTTAATTTATTTTGAAATTATTTTTTTAATTTACAATATAATATATTTTTATGAGATACTCTATTTAATATTTTATTATTATATTTTATTGTTTACAAATTTTAATTACAATATATTTTAACAATATTATAATATATAATTACTATATATTTTATGTATTATAATATATATATATATATATA
>MU225802.1:145049-172171 GCA_018584345.1 Thuja plicata | reverse complement strand
TATATATATATATACGATAAAATTTGCACTATGATTATTTTATTTCTATTTTCTTTTATTTTCGTATCATTAAAAATTTAATATTAAATTTACATATATATATATATGAAAAAATTAATTGAAAAGACTATTAATATTATTATAGCAATTTATTTTTATTTTCAATAGATATATAACTATAATTATATAATAAGTGTTAGTCATTACATATATTTATTTTTATTAATATTTATAATAAAATTAGAATTAAATTTATAATTATAATTAATTACGGCAAGTGACTCTTTTTCTTATTTTATTCATATATGTATACATGCCTCTACTTATCTTCACAAATATATAATTCTACACATTTATCTTATGAAGTGAATCATTCTCTTCTTTTTTAAATTTTAAATTATACTTTTGATTAATTATCCACATTTACCTTCCAACACAACTCAAAATAGAACAACTATATCTTTGATATTTCATTGACCTTTGAAATGTTCAAAAAAATGAATAACCTAAATACTTCCACATGGAATGTTTAAATCAATAATTATTCTTAATTCTTGATTTAAAATGATACAAGTTGAAAAAAATAACAAGCCTTTTTATATGGTGTATATTTTCATTAATCTATTATTGGAGAGAAAAGTAAGGTTTTGTATATGGGATATATTTTCATATTTATTAATCTCTTAGTGAAGAGCATTTCATATTAAATTGATTGATATTTATGTACAAATTGAATGTAAAAAATAGAAAAAATATATGAAATTTTTATAAAACTGGTTGATTCAAATATAAATTAACATAAATGATTTTTTTATATTTTTTTATATTAAAGATCGCGAGTTCAAAGAGATACAGGATACATCATAGACCGAAGGGCAAACAACAAGCCCAAGAGGTCACAACAGAGTTGCAGAATTTACATAATAAAAAAGTGCTAGAGTACAATAAAAGGGTTCCCAACAAGAAACACTTAAGAGAGAATATCATCCCGGTTCACTAACCAGGTCGTCCAGCCCTGAGGACCTTCCATCCAAACGACCTTCTTTCTATCCAAAATCTGAGCATACATATCCAACTTTTCATAAGGGGGTGTAGCATTGTTTTTAATATCTTTAATCAGCTTATCAAGGGCTTTATCAAAGGCGTTCTTGTCTTCTATGATGGTGGCCCATTCATAACCGTGCCTCATATCATTTATGAACATAGATGCGTGACCATCTTTAAGAAATCTCAAAAGCTTATCGCGTTCAAGGTACATAATGCAACAAACCTGCGAGATCTTAAATTTGGTGAGTTTTCTATAAAACCCAGTAAGACTTCTATCAATGCCTTGAAATTTGGCTTCATTTCTAAATTTCCAAATGAACCAAAGAATGAGAGACGAAAGAATGTGCCAGAAAAGGTTAGCATCTTTTCTCAGTCCTTGTATAAAACCAGTAGCAATTTCAAAAGTATACACATTTTTAGTTATATAAATACCAAACATTAACCAGATTTCTTTAGCAAAACTACAATAAAAAAAGATATGCCTCATAGTTTCAGGAACTCTGCATAGAGAACAAATATCAAAACCAGTAACATGATTTCTAACAGGGAGTTTGTCAAGAAGAAGTTGCCATTTGAAACATTTAATTTTTGGAGGAAGAGGAGATTTCCATAACTTGTCAAAGGACTTTTGCCACTCAACAGAGCTGAGATTACAGTACCAAATGTTGTTAATATGATCTGTCACTTCAGTGTCATAGTTAAGAAACTTATAAACATCTTTAGCTTTAACTTTAGTAAGCAAGGAACCATCTTTCCATCTAAAGGATAGATAACGATGAGATTCCACATCAGTATTTCTAGGCAGATTTAAACCAGCACAAGCATTTTTAATTAAATTGTATGTTCTAATTTGAGAATTAGGGAGATCATACTTTCTAGACAGATTTTTCCAGCTAATAAGGGTATTATGTTCCAAGATATCCATAATGCATTTAATGCCCTTGGAATTCCAGGATCTAGCAGAGCAGCCTTTAGTGAGAGCAAGAGGCTTGCCATCATGGGTAAGGTTCCACCATATGGAACGTTCTCCATGAATAGTAAAATGGTAATCAAAGCTAGAATTATCTATGTAGCCTCTGACCATCTCCCAGACCTTCCAAATGGATCTAAAGACCCAAGTCCCCTGAACAAAGACAGCAAAGCGGCCTGCCACCAAATCGCAAAAAGGAAGACCTTTCCACGATTTGGCATTTTTAGGAACACCACACTGAATATTATTTATAATAAGGACTTTCCAAGGCTCATTACCCTCAAGGGCCTGGAAGATCCATTTGGAAGCCAGGGAGATTCCTTGTAATCTCAGATCTTTTAATCCGAGACCACCAATTCTTTTATCCAGATTCCATATGACACCATTTCCATTTCACCACACGAGCTTTCCTTTTTCCTTTACCATCCGACCAGAGGAAGTTGCGAATAAGCTTTTGAATTTCAAAGATATGATAGTTACTAAACATCCAGGCAGAAGAGTAGTAAATGTTGTAAGAAGAAAGGATTTTTTGACACACTTGAACCCTTCCAGCAAGAGACAGGGCTCTATGATTCCATTTATTCAGTTTATTCATGATCTTATTTTTAACCCACTCCCACATATCCTTGAGAGAGGGATCAATAGAAAAAGGGATACCAAGGTATCTAACAACCTTATGAGGTCCACCCCAAGAATAGGAAAACTGATTCAACCAGTCCGGAGGAGAATCTTTCCAACCAAGCATAATAGATTTAGGACTGGAAACACGAGCTCCGGAGGCTTTCCCAAAGATCTCAAACTTCTGATCAAGAGAGCGGATATTATTCTGGGAGAGCTCCAAAAAAAGGGAGGTATCATCAGCAAATTGAATATTTAAAAGTTCAGAGCTGTCAGGGAGGGTGATCCCATGGACTCTAGGAGAGAGGGAATCATCACGAAGAAGGTAAAAAAGAGCATCAAAAGCAATGACAAAGAGGGCAGGGGCAAGGGGGCATCCTTGTCTAATAGAGCGAGACAAAGTAATAGGCTGAGAAAGGAGACCATTAACTTCAACAATAGCAGTAGCATCAGCAAGCAGAATTTTAACATAAGTACATAAGGTAGGCGGAAAACCGAAAGCACTGAGCATTTTAGCAATGAAATCCCACTCAATCCTGTCATAGGCCTTTTCAAAATCAACAAGAAGCATAGCACTGTTCTGATTAGAGGTCTTAGCCCAATTCATAGTTTCTCGGCTAGTAATAAGGTTCTCCAAAATGTATCTGCCCTTAATGAAACCTGTTTGAGTGGGGCAAATAAATTTTGGAAGAACTTTTTCAAGTCTGGTGGCAAGGACCTTAGCAAGAATCTTGTAAGAAGCATTCAGCAGCGTAATAGGTCTCCAATTCTTGATAAGGGCCTTGTCACCAGACTTGGGGATGAGTTTAATAATACCGGTATTAATAGAGGATCCTAAAGATCCATTAACAAAAGCCTCAGAGTAAACATTGTAAAGATCTTTAGTAATCCACTCAATATTAGCCTTGTAAAATTCAGCAGGAAGCCCGTCAGGACCCGGGGTTTTATCATCCTTAAGCTTACGGATAGCATCAGCGATCTCCTGAGGGGAGACAGTATTTTGAAGCTGGATAGAGTCTTCCTCAGAGATCTTGGTAGGAATGAGGCTCATACAACGGTTCCTGATGTCGACAGAAGTGGGGGAATCCTCAGAAGAGAAAAAGTTAGAGTAGAAATCACGAAAGGCATTAATAATGTCAGGAAGGGATAGAAGCTCTTTGTCTTCAACAACAACCCTATCAACTCTTTCTTTCATATGCTTTTGCTTTAAGTAGTTAAAGAAAAATTTTGAGCCTTTATCCCCAAATTGAAGCCATTGGTTTCGGGATCTGATATAGGCTCCTTTAGTTTTATTTTGTTGATGTACTCTAAGTTTCTTTCTTGCAAGAGAAACTTGCTCTGCCAGAGTCAAAGAAGACGGTTGGGCTTGAAGATTGCCTTCCAAAGACAGAAGGTTATCAGATAAGATTTCCTCAACTCTTCTATAGTCTTTGGCTTTTTTCTGTCCGAAGGTCCGAAAGACCTTTTGCCAAGAATTGATATTGGTATTCCATCTATCAATATGAGAAAGGTTATTATTATTTTGATTAAAAATTCTAACCATTTTAATAGCAATTATAACATTAGAATCAGCAAGCAGGGAGGTGTTAAGAATGAATTTCTTGGAACGGGGGGCGGAAGGAGGGATAGCATTTCTAAAATTGAAGGAGGCAGAGATGGGGGAGTGATCAGAAAGCGTGGTGGGGTGAACAGCTATAGCAAGTGAGGAAGCAGAAGAAAAAAAGGAGAAATAATCAAGGTTGGCGTAAAGTCTATCCAACCTAGAGTAGACACGATTGGCACCTTGTCGATAGTTGCACCAAGTAAATCTAAGTGCAGAGTTGTCACTATTTTGATCATAAAAAGGATCAAAGAGATTAAAATGACTTTTGAATCTATCCCAAAAGCCTTTTTCCGATCCTTTCCACTCAAAGGGAACACCTCCAGATTTATCAAGATCGGATTCAATCATATTGAAGTCTCCCCCAAGAATCCAGGGTATATTGGGCAGGGTAATCATCCAATCCCAAAGTTGGGATCGTTCACGATAATTATTGGAAGCATACAATGAGCAAATACCGAAACAACCATCAGTATCTTTAATAACCACCCAAGCCACTCTGTTACAAGGAGAAACACCTGACTTAAGTATATGATTAGCCCATTTAGGATGAATCAGAAGAGCAACTCCTCCTTTTCCCTTAGGATGGCTGGAGAAGATCTTAAAAGCATCTTTCCAAATGCAATCAAGGGCAACATCAAGGGTAAATCCAACAGATTTAATTTCTTGCAACATCAAAAAAATCAAGATTATTATGCATATTAACAAAAATTTTGACAATAAACTTGCGATCAGGAGACTCAAGGCCTCTCACATTCCAAGATAGAACCTTCATGATGAACTGATATTATTGTTTCTAGTAGGGAGACCAGCATTGTCCCCAGTCTTGTTTTTGTTCTTCGACCCAGGAGGTCTACCTTTCTTCTTGGAGGGGAGGTCTTTCATATTCTCATCCTCATCTTCATGGTTTCCCTCAAAATCCATGATCAAGGAAAGATCCACACCAGAGGAGGGGCGACTACAATTAAACAAAGGATTGGCGAAAACCACCTCTATCATAGAAGTGTCCTCAATTTCATTTAAAGCATAGAAGGAATTTTTGGTAGAAAGATCCTTTGTATTGTCCATGTTCGGAGCACAGAGATTAGTGCAAGGAGCTAATCCTGGGTCCGGAGGTAGACAGATCTGAGTATCGGCCATAGCAATATCAAGCTTCTCTATATCAACATGCGGAGTGTTGTCCAATAATAGGACAGGACTGGGTTTAGGTATTTCAATTGGATTATTCTTTGCCCTTCTTGGTCGAATCTGACCTAAAGCTAACTGTTGAGCATTTTTCCTTCTTTTGTTTTTACGGTGTGAAACAATCTGGAAGTCATCAGGGTAAGCCAGTTTATTAGATCCAACATTACTAGAGGCAAACATAGGGCAATCTGATGTCGAGTTGCTAGTAAATTTAGCATCAGAGAAAGGGTTAACAATTTGCTGAGAAACGTTTAGAATGGATGGAGGAGTCGGGATTGGGTTCAAAGGATGGGAAACAGAGGGTTTTACAGGAGCATTATGTTCGGTCCGTGGTTTAGGGTTGACAGATTGGGTGTCCGAAGTGGGGATGAAAACAGGTTTAGGGCTAGGGTTAGATTTCTCAGAGGTGGGTTTCTCAGCAGTGGTATTAGGGTTTTTCCTGTTAGAAAT
The DNA here is from genome assembly GCA_018584345.1 of Thuja plicata. Lineage (NCBI taxonomy): Eukaryota > Viridiplantae > Streptophyta > Pinopsida > Cupressales > Cupressaceae > Thuja > Thuja plicata. Next base: position 166,301 of record MU225802.1, on the reverse strand, counting down.
GATAGGGCAATCCTTTCTTTGATGGCCCTCACGTTTACAAAGGAAGTAGGCATTTAAACCCCCTAGAATTTCAATGGGGCAAACGAAGATCTGATCATGTATATTAACCTTCAAGCATGGAGGAATATCAATACCTGGTTTAATAGATATTAAGACCCTCGCATCTAGGTTAGGAACCAGCCTAGCAGTCTCATCTATTCGAATGATCTTGCCGAATTCCTCCAGTAGCTGGGGCACGAATTTCCACAGTAAGGGAGGGACACTACGCAAGAGCAGCCATCTAGGGCATGAAAGGGCTAGGATTTCATCCTCAACAGCCTCCTGTGACCAGGGAAGAGCTCTGAAAGAAGTTTTGCCCACCGACCAGTAATGTCGGTTTAGGGCTTACACCTGAGATTCATGATTTTGGAAGAAAATAATGAATAGGCCTCGTTGTATTTGCCTGCAAAAGGAAATCTTTAACCCCATTTTGGTGTTCCAGAGACTATTAAACCAGTCATCTAAAAATTTACGCGGAGGGCATTTTTCAACATCGATGCAAGCAAAAAATATAGCCGTGCTTGATAATCTATCCTTTTCCATGGCTATTTCCTTTAGCATCTCATTATTTGGCGAAATATAAGAGCCAGTCAAGGCACAGACAGAAGACTTACCTTGCTCTTCTGGTTCCTTTCTTCCAGTATCCTTAATAAATCTAGCCAAAGGGGAGACGCCATTAGAGGCGGGGGCAACTGTCTCTGCGAAAGACTTCTTAAGGGTTTGAGCCGAGCCGGCACACGCAGAAGCAGATGGAAGAACATTAACGGATGGAGACGGGTTAGGGTTGATATCAGGGGCTTTGGGGAGGGCGCCATCAGGAGGGACGACGTCCATAAAAACAGAGGAGGTCATCCGCACAGAGCAAGCAAATGAGACTTAAAAACAAAAAACAGTAAGAAGTTAAACACTACAAAGAGATGGGGAGGAGATCAAACCACGTGGAGGAGAGAGACTCTCCTCCACCTCACAACCGAGCCGCTGATGCCACTTTCCGGATGGGAAACGCAGCCGGAGCAGATACCATGCGCCGGAAACTGCTGAGAGAAAGCCGATCAAAATTTTCGCATTCCAACCCAATTTTTTTTATTAATAAATAATAAAAAATTTAAATATATTATAAAAATATCAATATTGAATAGGAGACGAAATGTTTCACTGACCTTTGAAATGTTTAAAATGTTTAAAAAACTGAAAACCCTAGCTACTACCACATGAAATTGGGAGAAATTTTTTTTAATGATTCTCCACATTAAGATTTTTTTTCCCCAAATATTTCACATAACACTACTGCATGAGTTTAAAAAGCATTTCAAAAACAATCATACAACACCAAAACAAACTATATATTTCAAATAATTAATTCAGTAATTTTTATTTTTCCTTACAAGATTGAATGGAGTGCAAAACTTCTTAACTGATAATTTTTATTTGGGCCCCTCGCTTCTCCTGGAGAAGACTGATATACATAAGGAGGCGGGGAACCTGAAGGACCTGTATTTTTGTCCCTGTAAAACATAAATCATAAATCATGGTAGTTTTCAAATTCTCTCTTTTTATGATGCATACATATTTATCTCCGTTTAACCCAGGATTTATATCCCTGTACATAGCAGTGTGGTCTTAAAATATTCTAGGCGTGCATGAGAGCAGCAGCCTCATTCCTGAGAGCCGTGCTGGCATTAAATTTTAACTCAGTCTGCCTGTGTTCTTCCTCGCCATGGTGCAGGGTTCGACCCTCAGACATGTTCCTCACAAACCACACAAACTTTCTCCAATTCTCGGTCTGAAACATCTGCGGATTCATCCTCAGAAAAGTGAAAGCGTTCATAGCCCTCACATTCTGTTCCGATTTGCCGTGCAGCTTGAGATTGGAGTTATGGAGGATCTGGCCGTAAGCGCCATTGTCGTCCCTCTGAAGGGCATTTTCTCCGGCGAGGAGAACATCATTCTGCCTGCAGACGGAAGTGACTTGCCTGAGAAGCCCCTCCGGACTGCACCGCGCGTGTTGGGGCTGCTCGAAGTCTTTCATTTCGAAGCAGGTGAAGTTGAGAACGGCGCCATGCTTTTTGAAGAGGCGAGCAATGGGAAGATAGCCGTCTGTTTCTCTGGTGTTGTAGTAGCCGGCGGTGAGCTCTGCGGCGTGGGATTTGGTGCCGTAGTGCCAATGGATGCCCGCTACTTTGCCGGAAAGTTTGGCTCCGCTGCCCTGAAAAACGCCCGCAGCGGCCCCCAGAATGCGGTCGCCGTGTGCGAGGAGGGTTTGTGAGTACCAGTTGAGGAAGAAACGGCCGTAATTGGTGTCCCATGTTCCTTCTCTGCGGAAGAATGCGGCGTCTTCAGGGAACTGGTTGTAGTAGCCAGAATCGTGAGGCCCTGTTTTGCCCCAATTGCTCTGTCCTGCTGCCTCTGCGGATGCCATCAACGATGCCTTAATGTACTGCACATTTCAACCAGATTGTTAGAATTTGGACCAAAAATGTGAAAAACCCTAGTGCAATCAGTGATCTAACAGAAGTTCTTTCAAAAAAAATTCAGAAAATTTTAGGGGATTTCTTCAATTTAAGAAGGGTAAACGCTTTTTGGTCTGGAGTTGTGATCAGTGAGATCACAATTGACAGACCCCATTTCAACAGAAACATTCAATAACAACATTCTGATTGAAATTGAATAATCTGAAGATTGTGACAAGAATAACATCACTATTCGATCAGTGAGATCATAATTGTAAAACCCTTTTTCTATATAAACTTTCAACAATAACATCCATACTAAATTTGAAGATTCAGTATTCTGGCAAGAACAACAACATTATAAGATCAGGGAGATCATAATAAAGAAACTCTACTTCAACCTAAACATTCAACAATAACTTCCAAACTAAATTTGAACAATTTTGACACTGACAAGATCAACAACACCATATGATCAGTGAGATCACAATCAGAAGACCCTATTTCAACACAACTACACTCTAAACTTTTAGAACTTATTCCTTCCAACTTGTTTGGAAATTAGGGTTTTTATTCCATCCAACTTGATTGAATTTTAGGATTTTATTCCTTCCAACTTGTTTGGAAATTAGGGTGTATATTCCTTCCAACTTGTTTGGAAAGAACATCATGTGAGATCACAGCGGGCTCGCATGTTATCATATAATAATAAGATATCATCAATTAATTGTTTTTTCTCCTAGCTGGTCAGAGGAAAGGGATTTAAAAGCAAGTTCTATGCTTGACTTACTGGTATCAGTAACTTGAAGAAAAGAAGAAAGGTTAATTGAATTGATTTGATTTAACATAACTCACTGATCTGGTGATGAAACGCTGAAAACATACCTTGTCATAGCACTGAAACTCTCCGATCCCAGGGAAGCGCCACGTCCCATTGCTTTCAGGATACGATGGGTACCTCAGTTCACCACAAGGTCCCATGCCCACTTGAATTTCCTGCACCATAGTTTAAAAACCCAACCATTCAAATTCCCCATTTTGCTAAAGGTTAAGAAAAAATTCTGAAAACATATGCCCAAATCTCTACTTGAAACCATCTATCTAGCATACCACTATAACATTCCCAAGCGCATCCTTGAATGTATCCCTGAAACTGGCCATGTAATCCGCATAAACTTGAATGGGTGACCTTCCCCTGAGCAGAGGCATGGTGTCGCACCCCAATGAAATATACTCATAATTCCTCCTTCCTTGCTTGTCAGTATACACCATATCCGGATTCTGATTCACTTCATGCAGAACCCATCCAGGCAAAGGAATACTACAACACATAACAGAGAAAAATTCAGTTGTGGGTAGAGAACACAAATGGAGAATTGTACCCAAAATGCAAAATTCAGTTGTGGGTAGTGAAAAGAAATGAGGGATTATACCCAAAATGCAAAGAGAAGAGAGAAAAAAAAGAACAGTAACGTACTTGCAGGAATCCCCAACATTGCCTCCACATTGGTGAAAAGACATGACAGCCTGGAGCTCCAATCCATGGCTGGCCACCATGTCAACAAGCTCTCTGTACCCACTCCAATTATACTGCATGGGGCCATCCTTCTCCACCAAACCCCACCACACATCCACCATAACTCCTCTCACTCCAGCACTTTTCAAGGCCATAAGACTGGCATTCATAGCCCGCTTTCTGTTCAAGCCGCCATTAAAATTCACAGTATCAAGAGGCAGCATGACAAACACAGGAACCCCTTTAACGCTCTCAGTCTTTCTCTCACTGGGGCTTTCATGAACCATCTTTTCATCACACTGCATTGTGTAAGCCTTACACAATGTCTTCTTCACACGCCCACTGCTTCTCAGACAATTAGGACTAGAACTAACAATACTAGTACTACTAGTACTGTTCGTGAGGCTCACAGCTCTGCTACTGCTTGAATGCCTTGGGCTTGTGAGACGAATTCCATCTGAATCAGATGACAGAGCCTTACTGAAAAACTTGGTTCCAAGCGCCCCAACATTAGAAGCAGAAGAAAACATTAAAGTCATAAGAATGACTCTTAATTGCTCTGGACAAAATTAAGAACAGAGAACTAAAAAAATCTTTAAAAAAATCTCAGAAAGTGTATGAGATTCGCTGTGAAACTTGTTGTGTGTGAAGATTTGTATGGTGGAGAGGTAAATATAGAGTATCTGGGTCCTTGTGCCAGCTCATGGGTGGCAAAGCGCCAAAGGCGTAGAACCCACCACATGTGAAAAGTGTCCACCACTCCATGAAAGAAGAGGTCAAAAAAGTTCTGCCCCACCTGAAATTCTCATTCTTCACTTGTTTGTTTGTAATACAAACATCTCAATCCCTGCAAAAAGGAGGAACCCGATCTCCAGGCGGCTTGTTTGGAGGAGCGGCAATTGAACACGTCTACAAATGCTTTTGCAGACCCATCTTCAATGGGTTAACGTGGCTCTTACAAATGGCGTGCATTTCAATTTCTTCTTATTCTTCACGTTCCAATTGTCATTGTTTTGTTTCTTCTCACTTTTGACCTTGTAAAAATACATACGTCTAAGTTAACTTTTCATTTTGAGGTGGCGGAAAAAGGCCAATTCTGGAATACGCGTACGGATGTTATCATTTCTGCGTATTGTTTATTTTTTAAAGTGAAGGCTTATTCGTCAATAAAGAAATCACATAGATATTATTAATTTTAGATATTATTGTGGCTCCCCCTAAACATAAAAAGCCAAACTTTATTGGATAAGTGTGACATTGTATGGGAAGGTACTTGAAAAAAGTAGATATTATTGTGGTTCGCTCCAATTGCAATGCAATATTTTTATTTATGGACACTTTTTTAATAATTATTGCTGTTTTTATAGAATAATTGAGAAGGAATCATTTTTTAAAGTCATAATAATTTTTTATTTAAAATAAAAATAAAAATTTAATAGGATATTTTCTTAATTCTTGATTTCAAAATGACAACAAGGCATGATTTTTTAAAGTCACAATCAAAAATTTGATTTTTTTAAAAAAAATTTAATGGGATATTTTCTTAATTCTTTATTTCAAAATGACAAGTAAGGCTTTCTATAAGAAGGATACTTTCATGTTTATCACTCTATGATTGAAGAGAATTCAATATTAAATTGAGTGATATTTTTTAACTCGAGGGATATTAGTTGGCATTAATTTTCTAGACTCTATTAGATTGAGATGCAAAGCTTTTGTTTACACTTACAGGGTTATTTTCATGTTTAGTCTCTAGTTTTTATGTTATAAAATTAATATTAAATTGAGTGACATTTTCATGTTTAGTATAAACCATCACCATAATTTAACCCTAAGTCTTAATTGATATCCTAACCCTAACCATAGTATTAACTATAAAGCTAATCCTAACCTTTACCCTAACCTAGCCACGATGTGAACCATAACCAAAATTATAACCCTAAGGGTAAACCTAAACCCGAACCCTAACACTAACTTAACCATGTTATAAACCATAACCATAATTCTAACCCTAATAGTAAACCTGCACCCTAACACTAACTTAACCATGTTCTAAACCATAACCATAATTTTGACCCTAACCCTAACTCTAACCCTTGCCCTAATCCTAACCCTTATATAACCCTAACCATAATACTAAACATAACCTTAACCTTAATCCTAACCCTAACCCTAAGACTAACTCTACCCGTTGCCTTAATATAATATTAGTACAATACTATATTTTGAAATATATAAACTAATATTGTAGATTTAAAATAATATAAAATAACCTAGTCTAACCATAGTATAAACCATAACCATGTAATTTATCCCTAAATTGTTATCCTAAACTAACCATATTATTAACTATAAACCTTACCCTAACAATCATCATAACTCTATTCCTAAGCTACAACCTATCATATCAATTACTTTGTCAAAATCATAATCCTTACCCTAACCCTAACCATGATCATAATACTATGATGTAAACACTAAATATAATACTAACCATAATACTCACCCTATCTCTAATCCAAAGGTAAAACCTTTCATATCAATTACTCTAGCATAGTCATAATGTTAACCCTAACCCTAACTATGATCTAAACTCTAACAACAATCCCAACCCTTAACTTTACCTTGTCCTAACCATTATGTAAACCGTAATGTTAACTCTAACCCTAAAACTAAACTCTAATCCTAGCCTAACTATAGTATAAACCATAACCATAATTTAAACCTAACCCTAAATTGTTATCCTAACCCTAACCCTAACCATATTATTAAATGTTAACCTAACCCTAACCTTTACCCTAACCTAGCCACGATGTGAACCATAACCATAATTCTAACCCTAATGTAGTAAACCCAAACTCTAACACTAACTTAACCATGTTCTAAACCATAACCATAATTCTAACCCTAACAGTAAACCTGAACTCTAACACTAACTTACCCATGTTCTAAACAATAATCATAATTTTAACCCTTACCCTAACCCCTCCCTAGCCCTAACCCTAATCCTTGTATAATCCTAACCATAATCCTAAACATAACCTTAACCTTACCCCTAACCCTAAGACTAAGACTAACTTTACCTATTGCCTTAATAATATTAACACAATACTATATTTAAATAAAATATAAATTAATATTATTTAAAATAATATAAAATAACCTAATGATAATAATATTATTAATATATTATAATTAAAATAATAAAATATAGTAAGAGATTGGTATAATTAAAAATAATGTCTTTCATGATGCTTCATGATTGCTACTAGCTTATATATAGCTGAGATATATCCTTCTTGAGGTACCTATTGTTAATCAATTTCACCCCAGGTTGTGATAGGCGCCTCGAGAAGGATATATCTTGACACACACACACACACACACACACACACATGCTAGTTAAAGTCTGAATCATGTTAATCAACTGATGGAGATGATGAAGACCGAGTGATAATAGGTATATACATGTTTGTAGAAATGGTTAGATTAGTTGTTATTTTTTCATTGATGTCAAACAATTGATTACTGGTTTATATTGAGTTACCATATCATAAGAAGGAGAAGTTAAATGGGTGACAAATATAGATCAGACAATGATGAAGTAATGTTGATATAGTTGTTTGTTACTATATATTTGATGCTATCAAGTCGGTACATTTGATTGATTAAGTCAGAGATTGCAAAGAGTTAAGTTATGACTAAAAAGAGTTACTCTGTCGAGCTAGACGAAGCCAGTCGGTATAGAGTTTTGTTAGTTGGTTTCATTTATTGAGCACCGAGAATGAGTTAGGCACCGAGTAGTGAACGAAGTTAGTTATCAAGTTGTAAAGCAAGTTACCGAGTACAGGATATTGATTAATAATGATGATAAGATCAAATTTAATACAAAGCTATGATGATCTAGATGTTGATAAGAATTAAATGAAGTTTGTTAGAAGATCTATGAGTGAGAAAATTTAAATGAGAAGATTTAAGGCGAAGATTAAGCGGTTAAACCTGATTATTATAGTTCCAAGAAAAAGTTCAAGTTATGAGGTAAAATTTAAACGGTTTACCGAGTTAAGATTTTTGAAGAAGATGATCGAACAGCTGAGCGAAAATGATGGAAAACCTAAGCAAGGAGATTAAGAGGCAAATTTTTGTCTATATAAAGGATGAGAAATAAATAGAGACGATGATGCTGACGAGTTGAATTGAGAAGCAAAAGAAGCTGAAAAATAGAAGTTACTGAGCAGAACAAAGAAGCAGAAAGAGCATAATCTACAATCTAGAGCAGAAAAAAATGGAGTATGTGATGCTAGTATTCTTGTGAGCATAAAGGATCTGACCCAAGCAAAGATATTTTCTATATTTACAAATCAAAGTTTTACTGTTGCTTATTAGCATTTGTAACAAAGAAAATTTCTTAACCAAGTGCATTTAACAATCCTATTTGTAAATCCTAGAAGTAGGTGACATTCCAAAAGAGTATTTAAAGTCCTCTATCAAGGCCACTCCTAACAGGGTGAAGATCTTAACAGCTCTGAGGTAAATCCCTTAACAGGGTCACATCTAGCAAATGTGCTTGTAATCTTTAACAAGATAAGTTCTTAACCAAGCATACTTCAGAAGGGTGCAATTTTGATTGTGGGTCACAATTCCCGCAAAGGTTTTTCCCATATTGGGTTTCCTCATTAAATTTGGTGTTAACTGAGTTTGAATGATTGATTTGCATATTATGAGATGTATGGTTGTTTAAGTTATTAAGTTATTTGGGGAGTCGGTTATTACTGTATTCAGTTCTACCAAGTGAATTAGTGAGCTAAGTTTTAAGTATTTAAGTTTGATTATGTTTGATTCACCCCCTCTCAATGGACCAACAATTGGTATCAAAACTTTGGTTCTCTAAAGTGTTGAGTTAAAAAGGAATTGATTCAAGATCTAAAGATGTATAAGAGGGAAGAACCAAAGTTGAATAGGGAACATTTCTCTACATGGAAAATAAAAATGAGATTACATGTGTCTGGTATACAAGAATATGGACTTCATTTTATTGATAATGAATATGTTGCACCTACAACTACACCTTTGACAATTAGTGAGAAAAGACAGAAGCAAGAACACACACAAGTCATGATTGGGATTGCTTCTACACTTACCAACCAGGAATATGATGAACTTGATGAATGTACTACTTCGAAACAAATATGGGATAAGCTTATTTTGACCTATGGTGGAGATCAGCATGTTCAGAAGAAAAAAAATAGAAAGTCTGAGAGGTAAATTTGATTCAATGAGAATGAAAGAAGGAGAAAACATAATACAATAAAACACTAGACTTAAGGAGATTGTTAATTCCATCAAAGGAGTTGGTGGAGCCATAATAGAAAAATATGTTACAAGAAAAATATTGATAACCCTGCTACCAAGTTATGCTATTCGAGTATCTGCTATACAAGAGATATCAACAAAAATTTCAACAATCAAAACCTTGTTGTCACTATCACACTTCAAGTAAACATTACTGTTATCACTTGTTCTTTGAAATCTTTTTTTGATTAGATAATAGTGCAATCTCTCATACCATGCTCAGGGTTCTTGCTTCAAACCATAATGATCTTTGTGTAATTTAGATACCTCATTCTTATTTGTGCTCTCAAGAATTCCTTCAGGATGCTCAATGCAAACTTCTTCCAGTATCCCATTCTGAAATGCAGCCTTGAAATCCATTTGATAAAATTTGAATCCTTTGTAAGCCGCATATGCTAGAATTATTATAAATCCTTCCAATCTAGCAACATGTACAAAATTCTCTCCATAATCAATACTTTCTTCTTGTGCATAACCTTTGCAAACCAATCTAGCTTTGTTTATGATAACTTCTCCATTCTCATTCAGCTTATTTATGAAAAATCCATTTAGTACCAATAAAATTTCTATCCTTTGGCCTAGGTACTAAATTCCATGTACTATTCTTTTCAATCTGATCAAACTCTTCTTTCATTGCTTTCATCCAAGCTTCATTATCTAGTGCATCTTTAACTTTCTTTAGCTAGCTCAAATGTAGATATCAAACATGCATTATCTCTTACCTTGCTTCTAGTTATCACTCCAACATATTTATTTCCAATAATCTTACTTGGGGAGTGGTGCCTCCTCACATACTTCGCTAGAATAGGCTCGGTAGGTCTCGGTGCTTCATCCTTATCATTCGGTTGTAGAGAAATCTGTTTAGCTTCCTCCTTGGTAGGTGCTCTCAGCAAGGTGTCAGAAACATCAGGTTGTACATATACAAACTTATCATAGTCTTCAATTCCTGTTTACTTTCTTCATCATTCTTTTCTGCAAACTCATCGATTCTCACACTTGCATTGTCCACCATTTTGTTAGTAACTTTATTCAAACACTTATAGGCTTTACTCCTTGTAGAATATCCTAAGAACATTCCTTCATCCCCTTTAGAATCAAACTTTTCTTCTCTAGAATCTTTCAATATATAACATCTACTTCTAAAAAATTGAAATAACTCACATTAGGTTTGTGTTTATACCAGATTTCATAAGGTATTCTGTTGGTATCTTTCTTCATTTGTACTTGGTTCAATGTGTAAATAGCAATACTGACTGCTTCTCTCCATAATTTTTGTGAAATACCTTTCTCAATCATCAGTGTCCTAGCACAATCAACAATAGATCTGTTTCTTGTCTTAGCAATACCACTATGTTGTGGTGTCCTCGGTACTGATATCTGTCTCTTAATTCCATTTTATTACAAAATAGTGTAAACTCATCATATGTAAACTCACATCCTCTATCAGATCTCAGACAGTTCAATTGTCTTCATGTTTCTTTCTCAACTCTTTCCTTGTACCACTCAAACATTTGAAATGCATCAAATTTTTCTTTTAAGAACATTACATACATCATTCTAGAATAATCATCCACAAATAGAATAAAATATCTATCTCCATAGTAACTTTGAGTTCTCATGGGTTCACATAAATCAGTATGCACTAAATCCAAAATTCCTTGCGTAACATAAGTCTTTCTTGAAAAACTAGATTTAGTCATTTTAACCATTTAACATTCTCTGCACATAGCATTATTAGGTTTCTCTAATCTCGGTAATGCTCTGACTCTATTGTTTTTACTCACTTTGATCAAGTTGTCAAAATTAACACGACAAAGCCTTTTGTGCCATAGTGAAACATCTTCAACTTTAGCAAACATGCAACTCTTCATAGAAGTATCTTGAGATAAAATAAATTACCTTTATATTGTTCTCCTGTAGCAATAAGACTCGCCTTCTTATAAAAAAAATTCACCTTTCCACGTTGAAATTCCAGTCGGTGACTTGTGTTATTTAATTTAGCAACACTCAACAGATTATACTTTAAGCTTTCAACCCAATAAACATCATCACATCTTGTGTTATTTAGTAGAATTATAGAACATTTTCCTTTCACAAGGTATGGAGCATCATTACCAAATCTATCAAATCCTCCATCATGCTTCTCCAAGGAAATAAACTTAAGTGTGTCACCAGTCATGAACAACCACTATATGTAATCCATTTTTCATTCTTAATTACTTGTGATATTAGAGGTCTTAGTTCTTCTTTATTTTCTTCATCAGAATTGTCTTTAATAGCAACATACACAACTTATTTTTCATCACTGTCATCTAAATAATCATCACTTTGGTCTTCATTAGCAATATGACAAGATTTCTTACCTTTGTTTTTGTAGTCTCTAAATCTCCTGAATCTATTTTCTCTTTTGTCCTTATCTCTGTTATCTTTTTTCTCCTCATTATCTTTCCCAGGGAAGTTAGATGCAAAATGACCAATCTTGTTGCAATTAAAACATTTCAAGGGTAACTTACCTCAGTATTTTCCTTTTCCTCTTTCAAGCCTTCTAGCCAACAAAGCTTCAAACTCTCTCCCATTCTCTTCATCTACAACATATAATTCTTCCAAACTACTCTGACAGTTGTAAAATCTCTCACTAGCACTACTCAAATATCCATCACTAGGTCTAGAGTCCTTAGAACTTCCAATCTTCAAAGATGACTTAAATGCAGACTCAATCTTAGATGTAGTAGGTAGACTATTATTAAAATCATTAATCTCAAATGCAACTAGCTTACCAATAATAGCATCAAGTGAAACAATCATTTGAGGAATGGATCTCCAATACTTGTAATTTATATTAGCAAGGAATACATGTCTATGATTCTTAATCGGCCAAGGATAGTCAATGGTAGAAAAATATTAAAATCATAACTTCAAGATATCCTTCTTGCATAGGAGACAATTATCTATAAAACCACCAAGTATTGATTAAATTTTATTAATTTTTGTAGATATAATTATATTAGTGTTTTTGAATGGTGTAGTTTCAACTGGGACACGTGTCATAGTAGTGGGCATTCTTGGAGCACCCTTGGTGGAGTAAGGTTGGGGATGCATGGTGAGGTTTCATGGAAGTGAGATGGATCTGTTTGAGTTGGTCTATGAAAGACACTTATGAAGTGTTGGTTGTTTGGTGAATTCTTGGAGGGAACTACCACTAAGGAAGGTGATTTAAGGTTGGGGAAGTCGATCATTGTGGATGTATTCTATAGCTTGGTGAATCATAGATTAGTGTGGATGCATAGTTGAAGCTCCAAAATCTAGTTGCACAAATTAGTGCATTATCCATTGGGCACTTGGATTTCATTAACTCTCTTTAAGTGTCTCAAATCAGATCTCAGTGTAAGCTCGATGAAAAGGACATATATCCTGGGTCATATAGGGGATGTTTTTCCAACATTGTCATTTGATATTTCCTACCATCAAACAATTTAACATAAGTACTCTCTAAATCAATTCTGGTACAATGAGCAACCTTTCATCATGAGGAGGTAGTTGTTTGTGGCAAGGCAGAGAAGGAAGAGTGCAGAGAAATAGGAATACAAGTTAGGGTTGGCGAGAAAAGGTTACATGCAATCAAGGTCACAAAATATGGGTAATCAGTCAAAGAAAATAATAATTGTGTTCCAAACAAAAAATGAAAATGGGACATAGAATTTATCCAAAAGAGAAGGAAATGCACAAAGTTCATAGGTTTTGTGAATAAGATTAGGATGGGCATACCGAGTTTCCATATCTTTAAACAAGATACTGGGTATATACCTTTTTATCATGCGAGTTAGATCATACATCCAATTAGGTGTGTGCACGTGTTTAATTTTTTCCTTCTTGAGGTGGTCTGAGGTGGAATTTGTCCTTGTATTTGTGCGTGCTATTTTGTGGTTACTGTAGCTGCAACACAACACTTCAATAAGTCATTGTATTAGTGAAAATCAAGAATTAGCAAGTATATCAATCACTAAAATCAACCTATTGCTTCCTATCTAGGAGGAGTGTGAAAAATGTCATAATTGCCCTTAGATTATGAATTTATCAGTGACATATACAACCTAGAATGAAAGATTTAAATGAAACTAATCTATATGCTCAAGAAATATGCATTCTAAGCTCTAAAATTGAAGATTATAACAATGCATAATAATAAAGATAATAATGCAATATAGGTCTCTAATAATATGAACAACATAACAATACTTTCAATAATCCAAAATTAGGGGCCCATTGAGCTTAAAACTCATTCTATTTATAGAATAAATTAGGAGTGAGAGGAGAGATAAGGCCATTAAATGCACGTGTAAGAGCCTTAATGAGGGATAGCATTTATGAGGCATGGTGAGGGTATAATCATTAATGATGCATTTATGAGAGCATTAATGAGGCATGGTGAGGGTGTACGTCCAAGCTTGAGAAAGTGGACTTTGGGGAAGGGGAGCTTGAGAAAGTGGACTTTTGGGGAATGAGTTGAATTCTTAATCAAAAGATTAGGAATGTGACATCATTAGGGAGAGGCTTAAGATGGGATTAAGATTAGAATTAAGCTTAGCATGGGTGAAGAGGTTGGGATTAGTTAGAACCTAGCGTTAAGGTGGTTGAGATAGGTTAGGTTAGGGGTTAAAGGGAATACTAATGAATTGAATTATATACATAATATATTCGTTCAATAATAGGGGAAATTAATTATTTAAGCTTTTGGTTACTTTTGATAATTATTCAGGACTATAGCCAATTAATTAAATTAATTAGGCTAGGGGGTTGGCTTTTTGCAAATGATGAGGTGTAATTAGGATTTTATTTGATTCCTTTTAATTAATTACCTTAGCCATGTTTTTGATTTGTTTTGATAGAATTGAATTGATTTGATTTGATTGGCTAAGTCAATTAATGTAATTTAACTTGATTAAATCACTTAGGAGATTAAATTTGATTAAAATGAATTATGCCAATAAATTGAAGAATTTTCTTGACATAATTGGGGGTATGATCACACTTAGGGAAAATAGGGTCTATGGCCAGAGGAGACCAAATTAGGGTGGTTACATTTGCCCCTCTTTGAATATATGTGCGAGCAACGCATTGATTCAAAGAAATTTTTTGATGTTGACTTCAGAAAGTTTGAGAATTTCGCCCTTGATCAAACGAAATGCCTAATGAGATCAGTCTCGCACTTGATTAAACTAAACTGATAGAATTGACTTTGAACTTGATCGAACAAAGGTCAATAAGCAAAGATCTTAAAGATACCAATTCTGAACTTGGTTGTCGTCCAAAAATTGATAATACCGACTTCGAACTTGATTGAATGAAGGTCAGTACAAAGCTGCCAGGAGCTTTAATAAGAATCTAAGAAAAAGTAGACATAGGATATCCATCTTGTGAGAACCGAAGCCTTCAATCCAACAGTCCCAACTTAGTCAAGGAACTGTCATGACTTTAGTTTTTTTATAACGAAGTCATTTTAATGTTGTTTCGAGCAAGAATTTGATTGATTACAGTGTGATCATGCTCCCTCAGGAATGAAATCGAAGGAAAAATAATAAAATCTCTCTGTGGAAATGATGTATCACTTGCATGGATCGGTTATATCAAGGAAGAATCAATTAGAAGAAGTGAATAAACAGAGGTGTGTTAAGAGAAAACACACTTGTACCAAGTTAATGACGTTAAAATGTGAGTTTTGAGTCTGATAAAATGATGTCTAACCAATATTTTTGATGAATAATGTGCAATTTGATGATATAGAACCCGAAAAACTAATTGTGTAAAGCTAGCAAATCATTTTCAGAACATATGGAGCAATTTTGCATTTTCAATAATTGTCGTAAATTTTTTACTGCACTATGTAGAAAAATGTTGGTGCATTCAATTTTGTTCCCGATTGATCAGAAAGAGAACAAAATGAGTTTTAGGTGTCTGGAAGGAGTTCTGGAGCTCCTAAATAGCTCAAAAAGTCAAATATATAGGCCCAAATTCACTTTTTACTCACTCATTTTCACTTTTCACCTTAGTAAGTTAGAGAGCTCTGCACAGAAGATGGTGGTCCCCATGGAGAAGCATTGTTTCAAGCTCGACCATCGACATCAGCATCCAGCTAACTACCCACCTCTGGTAAGTACTTGAAAACCTAGCTTGTGAAATTTTTAGTTTTCATTTTTATGCATTTTAGCTCAAGTTATAACCATTTGAATTTTGCGTCGCTTCTAGTATTTAGCGTCGCGTCCTGTAAATCCTGTGTCGCTTTCAATTTTTCCCCGAAATCCTGTGTTGCATCCTGTAAATTCAGGATCGTACCCTGTTTTCAATTTTGTGTCGCATGTTGTAGGTGTTTTTATGTTTTTCAAGATTTCACACTCTGTTAAAACAGGCTCGCACGCGGCATCCCATGTTGCTTCCTGTGAAAACAGAGTTGCATCCTGGATGCTCCATCGCATCCTAGGAATTAGGGATCGCATCCGCGAATGGGATCACACCCTACAAATAAAGGGTCGTTTCTAGTTTTTAACTTAGTTAAATGCCCAGTTTGACTATTTTCCTTCTGCTGACTATTAAAAATACTTGGCTGATAGGTTTTCTGCTTAGCTTGCTAAGATAGAATACTGATTTTGAACTTTTCGGTAATTACTATCTGTTGAATAGGTTCCTTTTGAGGTAGTGTCATTTCGAGGACCATATCTTGGTCGTATCCTTGCTTTGTCAGGGGCATTGAATGATGATGAGGTAGAGTTATTTTCCTGTGTGGATTTATTGTTGCTGAGGGATTTACCTGATATCAAGATAAATCATTGCCCGTGCGGGTTTATTGTCACTGAGGGATTTACCCGATATCAGGATAAATCGAGGGTTGTTGACTGCTCTGGCCAAGAGGTGGCATTCAGAGCACAACACCTTCCATCTACCTACTAGTGAGATGATCGTCACACCGGAGGACATGTGGCAAATTCTAAGAGTTCCTGTTAAGGGATGAGAGGTGCAGTTTGATTCAGCCTCTGCTTCATCGATCATAATAGTACAATGATTCTTTGATGATGATACTATTATGCACCAATATCTTACATGGGACTACTTGTGTGATCACTATGAGCGCCTTCCTATATACTTGGCTGGATTGATCAGAGGCATCCTTATGCATGACCGAGGACAACACAGATTCATGGTCGGTTGGGTCGACATGCTTGAGCAGATGATTGTGTCGAGACGCAAATTTGCATGGGGTAGTTGCATCCTTGCACACATGTACAGAGAGTTACATGAGATAGTATATCATTATTCTCAAAGCATGATAGTTGGTATTTTGGTACTTCAGATCTGGGCCTGGGAGCATATCCCAGTTACACAGCTGATAGTGGATAGGCAGCGTCTACCAGAGTAGCCATACATATATATGTACTCAGTATGGATACAACAACCCCATCTGGGCAAGGTGGAGTATTGGCATGGTCTGCTAGATGATATGACTGTAGTAGTATGGCATCCTTACTTGGATTGGGAGGAGTGGGGATCAGATAAGCATCATATGCCTTATTGTTTTCAGAGCAGGTACCTGATCGAACGTACCAGATACATCATTGAGAGATTCTTAGTGACCTGTGTATTGAGGCAGTATGGCCGGTTGCAGGGCAGGTGTCAAGATACATCTGTATATGCGCAGATCCAAGATGAGACATGGTGTAAGGTCAGTTTACATGTTGGACACTAATGAGGCTTGTGTGGATGGTGTGGTTTTGTCCTCTTCTCTACACTACTTTTCTAACAAGATGAGTTGGCAATGAGATGTGACACGTTTTCTTATTAGGGCTTTGTTCCTTCTTGTTAATTTGCTCATACTTTCCAAGAATATTTCTAATTTTGAAATTTTGACTAGGGGAGAGGACCGAGTAGCCACTTTAGGCTAACTTCGTGCACCTAGAACTCCTAAACCGTAAAGTGGATTTCCTCAATTTTTTTGGTGTGTCTCCGTAGGTGAGTCGAGAGCTTAAAGCTAAGGTTTCAACTTTTGGGTATTCGTAGATCTCTCTGTAGAGATCGTCGAGCGCAAAGTGGTCAAAAAGTGTCATTTCAAAAGTGGCTCCCGGTACCCACCCCCAAACCCCCCAATAGGCGACAATAAAATATTCAAAACATAATCACTTCAGACCTAATAACTGATCGCTATTGCACCCATGACCAAATTGTTTGTGATTTTGGTCCGTTTAGGGGTGATTATAAAATAATCACTCTAACACTTTAATTGTTTGTGTCAACATCTTATTATAACCTGTCGATGACCCCATTTACCCTCAACTGACCCCATAAAAAATCACATTGACACCACTGCTATCCAAGAAGTGCCACGTAACCGGCGTAGGGTTACCCATTAACTGCCCATCGATAACCTTAAAACCGTGCTGAGAAATATGTTATTTTCAGCCATTTTGCCTTGTTGTTTTCTCTCTACGCCTCCTCTTGGCTCACGGTGGTCCATCTCCGCGCATCTTCTCTGCTTCAGGTGATGCTCCAATCACAAGTAACAATGATTTCACGAGTTTCTTATTGTTCAATGCGTGTGCATAACTGGTTTTCTTTTTAATACAGTGTATTTGTAGTTTGAATCATTTGCCTGACTTATTTCTAGGGCTTAATCATTTCTCTGTTATATTTATCATTATTTTTAGGTTAAAATTGACTAGTTATCTTATTAGTATTTTTTCCTTTTATTGGATTAGGATCAAGGTACAATAGTTTCAATAACATACCAAATATAACACCAACGTTACAAGAGAAAGATGCCAACTGTAACATAGTTATCTTATTAGTAAATATTGGCCAGTTATATTGGGAATGAGGTTAGTATTTTTTAAGGGTAGCTCTACAAATTTTATGCCTATTTAGGTTAATCCATTTATACAAACAAAAAACATTATCCTAATGTCTCTAATATTGCATTTGAGGGTTTTTTTCTTCTGATATAGGAGCATCCTTAGGTCATTGGCAATCTTGCATCACCCAAAAAAATTATTTTTAGTCTTGTTCCTATTTTCTAGTTGTGTTTTAGTGGCGTTCCCTAGTTTTGAATCATTTGTTGTTGTGAACCTCAGCGTTTGTTCTATACATTATGTTTTACTTATGTATGGGTTCGCACCTCATTTGGATACTTTGTTGTTGAGATATTAAGGATTCAAGTTCAGTTCTGTGTGTTCTTCACATTGTATTCTAACGGTCAAATGGATTTATCGGTATACTCTGCATATTTACTGAGTGTCGGTAAATAAGTTTTACTACTTATCAGTAATCAGGGAGAAGAAGGTCAGAAAAGGAAAACCAACAAACAGTTAATTATTATAAAATATTTTATGGCATGCATCTTGTAAGGGACATAATAATCTGAGGTTTATTTGATTGGTGGTTAGAATAAAGAAAAGTTTTTGAAGCGACTGATTCACCCCACCCCCCCTCAGTTATTACTAACAATTGTTATTAGAGCTTGTGTGCTTAGAAGGAAGGTTTCAAGACCTAAGTCACGATCACAAGATGAATAGATGAGATGTGCCCAAGTTGAACAAAGACAACTTTGCTTCATGGAAGAGCAAGATAAGACTCCACCTATCAGGTATTGGTAATGATGTTACTCAATACTTAGATACTGAATATGTGTTGCCTACAAAAGCTTTGATAGTAGATCAATTGAGAGAGAAGCATGAGCATAACTGCATGGTTATAGAGCTTTCTTCCTCACTCTCCGATGTTGAATTTGAAGATGTCAAGGATTGAAAAACTACAAAGAAAATGTGGGACAAATTGAAGCTTGTACATGGAGGTGATACAAATGTTCTAAGAGCCAAGGCAGAAAGCCTTAGATGAAAAATTTGATGATCTCAGAATGAAAGAAGGAGAAAACATCACACAGTACAGCACACGAATGAAATAATTACTCAATGCTATAAGAGGTGTTGGAGGTACACTTGAAGAGAAGATAGTGGTAAGTAAAATCTTAAGAACCTTACTGCCTGTATATGCTAATAGAGTTTCTACTATTCAAGAAATGAGAGCAATTGCAAACAACACAGTTACTCTTGATAGTTTAATTGGTAGACTGATTTCATTTGAGATGAATAACTTTGATAATAGTGTCTTACCAAACTTAGAGTCTGCATTTAAGTCTTCTATGAAAATAAGAAAATCAAGTCAAAGACACACATCTACAAGAGATAGTGAAAGTCAAAGTGAAGAAGAAGATCTAGATGAAATAGAAGCACTTATGGCAAGGAGAATGCAGAGAGGCAAAGGTAAATACAAAGGCAAGTTACCATTTGTATGCTTTAATTGTAGAGAGATTGGACACTTTGCTGCAAGATGTCCTAACAGAAGGAAATATGACAAAGGTAATGACAGATCCTTTGAGAAGAAATCTGATAGAGGTGATAACAAAGATTACAAAAGTTACTGACAATCAAAAAGAAGAGATACCCGAGACTCCAAGGATAAAAGCAAGAAGGCTAGCTACCTAGTTGCTTGCAAAGATGAAGATACTGACACCAAACCTGATGAAGACATTGAGATGGTATTTGTAGCTGTGAAAGATGATTCAGATGAAGATGAAAGGTATGTAGAAGTTGCACACATATCTAAGGTTAGCAAAAATGACATCTAGATTATAGATAGTGGCCACACTCACCACATGACTGGTGAAAAAGAAAATTTTAATACTTTTGAGTATTATAATGGTGGTACAGTAAGAATGGGTAATGATACACCTTGTCTGGTTGAAGGTAAAGGAACTATAATGTTAAATAACCTGATTAAATGTGAAAATACTTATTGGGTAAAAGGATTGAATTATAATTTGTTGATTGTTTCTCAGTTGAATAATTCAGGTCACAGAGTAGCATTTGAGAACAAGAAGGCAAAGATCTTCAATGAATCAGGAAAACTGATTGGTCCCGGTGAACAGACTAAAGGTAACTTATTCTATCTGAATGAAACTAACACCACTTGCTTAATGACTAGAAACAAAGACATATGGTTGTGGCACAAAAGATTGTGTCATGTGAATTTTGACAACATGATAAAAATAAGCAAAATAAGAAATGTAAGAGGCTTACCGACGATGATAAAGCCAGACAACATCATGTGCAAAAATGGTCAAAAAGGTAAAATGACAAAGTCTAGTTTCAAAAGTAAAACCCATACATCTGATGATATTCTAGAATTAGTCCATACTAATTTAAGTGGACCTATGAGGACAAAGAGCTATTATGGAGATAGATATTTTACTCTCTTTGTTGATGATTACTCTAGAATGATGACAGTTATGTTTCTAAAAGATAAATATGAAGCATTCAAGATGTTTAAGTGGTATAAGGCTATGGTAGAAAAACAAAGCGGTAAGGATTTGAAATGTTTGAGATCAGATAGAGGAGGAGAATTCATATCAGATAAATTCACTAATTTCTGTAATGAGCATGGTATAAAAGACAGGTTTCTGCACCAAGAACACCACAACAAAATGGGATTGCTGAGAGAAGGAACAGATCAATAGTTGATTGTGCAAGAACACTGATGATAGAGAAAGGTATCACCCAAATCTTCTGGAGGGAAGCTGTCAGCACTGCTTTTTATACACTAAACATAGTACAATTGAAGAAGGACACAAAGAAGACACCTTATGAGCTATGGTATGGTAAAACACCCAATGTAAGTTACTTCAAGATCTTTGGTAGTCAATGTTATGTCTTAAAGGATGAGAGAAATGAAAATCTTGACGCCAAAAGTGATGAAGGTATTTTTCTGGGGTATTCTACCAAAAGAAAAGCTTTTAAATGTCTTATCAAAGCCTCTAACAAAATAGTTGAAAGTGCAAATGTAAAGATTGATGAGTTT
>MU225802.1:126164-144152 GCA_018584345.1 Thuja plicata | reverse complement strand
ATGTCTATGTTTGGAGAGATCAAGTTCTTTCTTGGTCTACAGATCATTCAACAAAGTGAAGGTATTTTCATTACACAGTCCAAATACATCAAAGAGGTCCTAAAAATATTCAAGATAGAAGATTCCATACCTATTGGAACACCAATGGCTACTAGATGTAAGTTAACAAAGGAAGATAAAACAACAGAGGTAAATCAGACTTTGTACAGATCAATGACTGGAAAACTCATGTATACTGTACACACTAGACCAGATATTGCACATGCAGTAGGAATTGTTGCTAGATTTTCTACTAATCCCAGGGAATCACATATGACTGCTATGAAAAGAATCCTAAGATATCTAAAGAATACTGAGGAATTTGGCTTATGGTATAAAAGAGAAGGAAAATTTGAACTAAAAGTGTTTACTGATGCTGATTGGGTTGGAAATCTTGATGACCGAAAGAGCACAACTAGAGGAGCATTCTTTATGGGTGACAGACTTGTCACATGGATGACCAGAAGAGCTCAAATATTGCATGGATCAAATAGTTGCTAGAAGGTATTCATATGAAAATCTCAGAACCAGTAATTATCTATTATGATAACACCAGTGCAATAAACATTTCCAAGAATCCAGTCATGCATTCCAAGACTAAACACATTGCCATCAAGTATCATTACTTAAGAGAGAAAGTTTAAGAAAAAGAGGTGATACTTGAGTATGTGCAATCAAAAGAACAATTGGTCGATATCTTCACCAAGCCACTGCCCAAGGATACATTTGAGTACCTGAGAAAGAGACTAGGGGTCAAACCCTTGTCTACCAGTGAGTAAAAGACTGAAGGTTGCATCAGCCTATATATTATTAGAATATCATTCATGTTGATGCAAGCAAAAGGATGAACTTCAAAGCTACATCTATATACAAGAAGGTATATATCATAACCGAGCACCAGAGCATATTATTTTATTGTTGATGGATAAAGGAAATTCAAGGAATATATTATGGATGGAAGAAAATGATTATTTGACATTAATGTCAGATATCTGTGAGATATTTGTTTGGCATTGTTGTCAAAGGGAGAGAAAGTATCCATATTATCACAGTCTTCAGAAAAAGAAGGAAGATTATCCATTATTAGATTACTCCAATAGGGAGAGATCATATCCATAGGGAGAGAAAAATTGTATATCCAAAGGGAGAGTTGCTGACAAGAGACAGAGACATCAAAGAAGCAGAACAGTCAAAAGAGAGATATTGAAACAAGAAAAGGATGCAACACATCAAAAAAAGCAAAACACAGAGAACTGCAACTACCAGCAGTCAGACATTTTTATCGGTTATCAAAACAAACTATTTGGTAGTTTGATGAATCTCAACAATTGTATTTCATATTGTATTAGAAATAGTATAGTGTGATAATATTGTATGTTTCCGTCAATCCCAAAGGGAGAGATTGACGACATATAATTGATTAAATGTTTGATAATGTTAAGTTGAAGATAATGCAAGACATTAAATCAGTTAATGGTTTGTATTATCATTGATGTCAACTTGATATCATCTATACGGTCATGTATACAATGCCAAAGACTTTAGAGAATCAATGGAACAAAGATTATGCTTTTAGCAATGCATAAAATTCAAGTATTCACTAAGTGACAGATAACACCGATGGAGTGCACACCATTGGTAAAGGCAAAGAACCAAAGTCACAGTGATACCCGATGAGCAGAAGACAGTATTGCCCGATGAAGAAAAATCATAGGATGCCTGACAAGCTGAGAATAGAGTTGCCCGACGAGTAAAATCCAATGATGCCCGGTGGACAGAGATCCAAAAGCTGACTGGAGTCACACCAACGGAACTGGCAGTTGTCACCGATAACTAACTATAGAGTTGACTGAAAAAATAGAGAGTTCAGAAAATGAAAAAATATCTAGTTGGCAAGAGCTAAAGATAGACTTAACTGGTTGTTTTCATTGTTTTATTCGACCAGAGTTAAGTGATTGATTTAAAGAAGATTTTTACAGTTGGCACAAAGATAACTACGAGATAAATCAGGAGTTATGCTTTAAATCAGATTGGCTGGATTGTTTTTCACGCCAAGAATAAAGAATCAAGAATCAAGAAATGGTGAATATCATGTCTATATAAGAGACAAACTTAATTCATTTCCAAGATAGAATCATGGGGGTGAATAATAAGAGGATGCTAAAGAGAATCTGATGAAGGATAACTTCATATAGTCCTGATCAATCAAGCTGAGGGAGAGCTAAAGAATTTTGCAGACACCGACAAATAGTGAGCACAACATCACAGAGTAGAAAGTGTGGAGCACAAAGAATTGAATTGATACATTGATTAGAGAGGTAATGTACTTAAACAGATCTAAAAATTGCAATTCAAGTTGCATTAGAAATAGGTCATTGTGTTTCAGTTTAACCATTGAAGCATCAAGTCTCTTAATAGAGAAGGACTTAACAGTCTTCTATATATTGAGGTACATCCCAAGGAGTGCCAAAAAGGTTGATTCATGAAAATAGCACTAGATTTGCCTAAATCCTATTGACAGTCTAAGAAGGAGGTTGATTCAAGGATGGTAGAAAACTGAGTTTCTCGATACTAAGTGATAACCTCTATGTATAAAATCCTCTAACAAGGTCACACCTAACAGTGTGTTTGTAACCTTTGACAGGGTTGGCTCCTAACAGGGCTCACTTCAGAAGAGTGAAAATTTGGGGTACCGGTCCCAGTGGTTTTTCCCTTAACAGGGTTTCCACGTTAA
Source organism: Thuja plicata (assembly GCA_018584345.1). Taxonomy (NCBI): domain Eukaryota; kingdom Viridiplantae; phylum Streptophyta; class Pinopsida; order Cupressales; family Cupressaceae; genus Thuja; species Thuja plicata. The sequence continues at coordinate 141,379 of MU225802.1, read as the reverse complement.
AATCCTTGTGTTATGAGTGTATGGTTTATTACTTTACTATTTTACATTTCACATATGCATTTCTGGATTTATCGGTATACTCTGCATATTTACTGAGTGTCGGTAAATAAGTTTTACTACTTATCGGTAATCAAGGAGAAGAAGGTCAGAAAAGGAAAACCGACAGACAGTTAATTATTATAAAGTATTTTATGGCATGCATCTTGTAAGGGACATAATAATCTGAGGTTTATTTGATTGGTGGTTAGAATAAAGAAAAGTTTTTGAAGCCACTGATTCAGCCCCCCCCCCCCTCTCAGTTATTACTAACATGGTGGGTTACTTAAGTATCCTAATCGATAATAGAATATTACCACACTAATGTTTCTTAGGAGACCAAAAATTTTGAATTGGAGAAAGTATGTAAAATGTTGTTGGCCATTGACTTCTATTGTAATTTAATGAGAACGGATATAAATGATAAGACAAGATTCTTAGGATTAAGTTTGGTATTTACCTTGCATATCTTAACATATAATTTTCCATGGACATTTAATCATTAATGTCTCTTAAGGAATTATAGAGTGGGAAAAAGGGATGTGCATGTGAGAATTGGGAGATGTGTAATTCATTATCATGATCTAGGGACTTCAAAACATTATTCTAATGTGGCATTTATGAGAGGGTTGTATAATGGAATTGTTAGGGAAGATTTCATTATTTAAGTGTGTAAGATGTTATAATTGTTTTAGTGGTGGCTACATGGGAGTCATATATGTCAAACTGAGTGGTGCAAGTTAAATATTATTTTGAATAAGTTACATTCTAATTTTAGTCGACACTCTATTGAAGTGATCCTTGAGAAATATTACCATGGTATTTTGGGACCTTTTTTGGACCTTTGGTACTATTTTTTTATGTTTTTATAAGCATCCTTAAAATTATATATTAAGAGCTTAAGATGGAGGCATGATGGATGGATTGTCTCTTGTAGTGTTGTGGGTGCTACTGATATAGACATTGTCACAGCTTCAGGAGAATGCGTTCCCTATGATTATCTGGGGATTTCTACAGGAAGTACATTTAATGGATCTGTCTCCCAAAACCAAACCATTATAATATAGTTTGAGGAAGATGGTCTCCTTCAAGAAAACTTTTGTAATGAAATTTTAGGAGGTATTCCAAATTGTATGGAGATGGCCATGATAGAAGAGAAGAAAAGATGCTGGTACACACCAAACTTGAGGTAGTTTGTCATATAATTCAGGTGCATTCTTTATGATTCCACATTCTACCATCCTTTTCTCATTTTTATTATACACAATAATTTTGAAAATTATGTGAAGCAAAATTATGCCATGTTTAAGTTTTGACATTCACCATCAAATTCTATGACAGCACATCTTGACGAGACTTATGTTTGTAGACCTCTTAGTAAGTTGTGGACTGCTTTTATAAAAACATAATTCACTATGTAAAACAGAGTATAATGTTAAAATCACAAAAGTGCGTACTGAAGGCATCATGAAGGATTGACTGGAATATTTCCTCTTTGTTTCGGTAAGTGTTGTTAACATTTTTAGCTACAAAACTATATCGATGTTAACTCCAACTGTGTAACAACTCAAAAATATTACTTGAGGACACATTTGGCAATTTATTATCTCATATGAAGTACATAAATGTTGTGCCTTTAGTAATCTTAAACTACAAGTTGTAGATTCTTTGTATGAAAGACTGGTTAGTATTACTTATGATTGCAATGTTTGTTGAATAAGCATAATTTAGCTTATTGTGTATTATGTATGTTAAGCTACCCACATAATTTTCTTTCACTCACACAAGGGGGGTGTGAATTAAATGTATCGGGTATATGAGAGTTACCTTGAGAATGGATTACTTGTCTGGCATTTGATCAAATTGGGCTACGTGTGTATCTATTTCATTTGTTTGTGTATCTATTTTATTTGTTTGGCTAGATATGCAAGATAGTGTGTTTAGTTTCTTACAAGAATTTTTAGTGATATATCCACAATCATCTCATGTACACCATTTGAAATGCTTTTATAATGAAGCTCTATACAATCAAAGATATTCATTTACTCAAAGAATAGATGTGTGGACCAAGCAGTTGCATGCTCCTATACACTTTTATTCTTATATTATATCTTATATATTGTTACACATTTCCTTTAAAAAAAAATTTTCAGAATGTTTTTAAAGAGGTGTGCATATTGGACCACGTCTTTGAATACATGATTAGAAATAATTACAGATCCAGTAAAAAACATCTCAAGATACAATCATGTTATTATCTTTCATGTGTTGAGAAGGAATCAAATTTTATGAAATGGTAATGCAAAGCAAGAGTTTTTGCTTCTATTATTCTTAATTGGATATATGCATTGGTGTGTCCATGATATTATTATAGTAGCGTATAGATATATCTTGCCACACAATTCCATTACTTTAGCCAGTTTTACCTTTTTAGACTATTTCTAGCTGGGCTGTGTATCGTTCATGTTAGGAAAGATTAAGGAGAAGCATAAATGCTTCATGGTAGGGTGGAAACGCACTCCTACAATATTCTTGCCCGGATGTTTTGTGTGAAACAGGTGTCTGGAGCTCCTTTCAGGAAGGTCTTTATGTTTAGCATATTATGAGTTCTTTGTAACTGACCAATTGTCTGTTGTAATGACATTTGCAAACTTATGTTAGCCTCTTTTGGCATGTTGTTGTTTCTTCAAGCTTAGATTATCATGTATTCTTATTATCAAAACTATTAATGTTTTTGATGTATTATGTCATGTGATGTAATGGGGTGCATTCAACAGTTGATCGAAAATCTTCTTGATTATGGACTCATGTGTTTCTTATTCAGTTCGACAGTTTTGGTCGAACCTCAAGTATTATTTCTTTTTAATTCAATGGAAATTATTTTTGTCTTTTTGACATGGTTTCGACATTTGAATTAGTTGACTAACACCCTTGTCTAGCAGATATTATTGATGTGGCACAAGTTGTCAAGAGTTCAGTCCTTAATTAATGGCATACAAGGCCCCTCTTGCATTCCTCCAAAACTATCTCTAAAATAATCCATCTAGCTAAAACAGTACCTAAATTTGTAAATTCGGTGTTTAAACAACTGGTGTTTCCACTTCCAACTTAAGTTAAAACATTAACAATTATTTTACAACAAAAACAAAAATGGATCTCTTTATTTATTCAAAAGCATGTACATCATTTACATATTCACTATACTACTCTTTCTATATATTACTTAAAAAATTTATATGCTTATGAACTATTATCAGTAATAGTGTGAGATGTTTCAATGGGCACTTCCCGCCCTTCAATAAAAGATACAATGATTGTATAATTTGAAAATCGAATAACATCTTCCCATTTCTTGCCTCTTCAAAATGCATGACATCATTCTCAACTTCACCTGCTTCAAGATGAAAGACTTCGAGCAACCCCAACACATGAGGGGCTTCTCTGGCTAGTCACTTATATTTGCAGACAGAATGATGTTCTGCTTTCCAATAATAGATTAATAAACATGAAATTATTTTTCATATAAAAATTCATTCATAATTTTCTTTTAACTTGTATCATTTTAAATCAAAAATTAAGAATAATTCTTGATTTAAACATTTCCCGTGGATGTATCTAGTTTATTTATTTTTTGAACATTTCAAAGGTTAATGAAATATCTATTTTGAGTTGTGTTGGAAGGTATATGCGAATAATTGATCAAAATTATAATTTAAAATTTAAAAGAAATGGAATGATTCAATAGTCATAAGAAGAAAACTTAGATGTTTTTGAAAAAAGCAGCAGCAAGAGGGTGTTGGCCTGAGGTACATAGACAACACTATAGAGAGAAATTAACAGCAATAGAGGCTAAATGTTAAGAAAACTTAGATGTTATGGAAATATGTAGATAAGATAAATGTGTAGAATTATATATTTGTGAGGATACAATAGAGGCTAAATGTATACATATATGAATAAAATATTAAGAAAAAGAGTCCCGCTTCATATAAGATCATGTCATGTATTGCTTTATATGAAAACATTTTTTCAAAATAAAAATAATCAATTAATATGATTTTTCCAACTTCATAATTACAATGCTATCCCAAATAAAATTGATATTAATAACAAATTATATAAATATAATATACAAATTTAAAATAGATTTCAAAAAAAATATTCAATAAATATAAAATTATTTTTAAATAAAATAATGATAATCACTTATACAAACTCTAGAATATCTTTTGCAATATCTTGATTTCTCTTTTACCTCTCCAAAACATCTAAACTACAAAATTTCTTTTATCATATTATATTTTTTTACTCATGCTTTATGAATTGGAAGATTGGCCCTTATCACACATTTACCAATATATTAAGAGAGGAATAAAGAATCCATACACCAAATGTAAGTAATAACTATTATAGATCCAAACTAACATTCAAAAGCATTGGGAGTTTTTTGGTTGCAAAATGAGTGGGTGATGGAAAGAAAAAGAGGATAAGGATGTTAGGTCAATCACAGGATCCACATAAGCTTCATAAATAGTTTATCCAATCTTTTGGAGCTTTCCACTTTGGCTACATTCTTCCAAAATGCATGCAACATCTTTCATCCAATTCAAAACTTGTGTTTGATTGTGTCTCCACACATTATCTTTCAATATTTGTATTACTCTGCTTTGTCAGCCATTCAAAGATTACTTTGCCCCACACGCTTGGCTAAGAATGAACGTTGATAATACTTCTAATTGCATAACTGTTGTGAAGTTTCATGAAAGAAAGCAAAGCATGAAGGATTTCAACTTCTTTCTCTATCATTATGTACGTTATCTTTGGAATGGAATTTTATTTTAAATCTTCTACTATTTCCTTAAGTTGGAATGATAATCTACTACCATTAGCCACATTGACGAGAACTGCTAAATTGCACAATAAAATTCTTATGATATGACATTAAATGAAATAAATAAAAAATAAATATCACTAACACTATATTAATATGAATCATTTTGATAAATACTATGAATAGTTCCAAGACATTTATAAAATATCCTTTATATCGCTGCAAACTGCAGTTAGTGAAAGACAATTCACCAAGAGCAGAAGCTAAGTAATAAAACCATAGAAAAAACAGCAGAAAAAACAGAATACATGTATATTGTTGAAATTTTGGAAATAGTAAGTTGAGTTGGTTTGAGTAGGGCATATTAATCGTTAGAGCTTTCACAAAGGTGTGACGTGGTTACATGTTGCACTTTGGTCAGGCTTGTGTGGATGGTTTGGTTTTCAGCTCATCTACACTGTTTTTCTAAAAAGATGAGTTAGCAATAAGAGGTTCCTTTTATGTCATGTAACGATCCAAAAATTGTAACCAGTAGGGAGAATGTGGTTCCCATGAAGAAATGAAGAGAAAGAATAGTATCACCCCAACCAACAAGAGAGGACAACATCACCCTAGATATGGAAAAAGCTATGTTGAGTCCTCCCACCATGGATTTTCTAGATGGTGTAATTGAAAGAGATTCTCTAAAGAATTTCAGTAGATGATACATATATAAATACAAAGATTTATCAATCTTAGTCAGAGGCCCAAATGGACACATGAGTTATAGATTATTTTTTTGGGATGCATATATAGTACACAATGGTGTGGTGCCATAGTTTATTCTTTCAACATTGGAAGCATCACACATGTGGAAGGAAAGACCATAGTTTAGGCCAATGGTTGTCCATTTCTCATTGAGTCCCTAGTTGATAAATCAATTTAGACTCATCAATACTCTAAATTTTGAACAATATTTTATTGAGATTATAGGAACAAACTATGATGTTTAAGAAAGAATGACATAATTTAAGTGTGGGTTTTGAAAGGACATGGGTTAAAGTTATGAAGACCCCCTCCACCTTCAATTATTCTTGCCTCTCCTCCAACCACATATATGGTAAAGATATCATCAAAAGCTGATAAGAATGAATTACAACATAGGGTGGAAGAATAGGTTGTAAGACCTAGTTGTGTGCTGCCAAGAAAAAAGTGATCAAGATGACAAGGAAAACTCTAAGATTTTCATAATTACCAGAGATTTGTTTGATCTAAGACTTACTTTAGTTACTGAGAGTATTTATTATTTATGGGATAATTTTTATCTAATACCTGTTATAGTTATACCTATAAATCAAAAGAATTCTAGCTATCTATTACTAATCTACTTAGCTTCACACACATATTATAATAGTTAGCTCCTTAAGAAAAACAACTTAGAAGCTACTACTAGAAGCCAAATAGTGGAAGATAAAGTTACTACTTATGATTTCACCTTTAATAGATATTTTAGCTCGATGTGGACTTAGGGTACCACAATCAATAGGTCCAATTCTTTATCTTCTCGATCTCAACCCCTTGGACTTGTGGAATTGCTTTATGAATCTACTCTCCGATTTTATACATAAATACTTGGGTGAATGATAATGGTGTAGTGTCATGAATTTGTAACATAATGTAAATTTTCATTGCACAATGCTCCTACCTTAGCCTAAGATATAAAATTCCATGTTATTCATCTATGCTCAGTCATCCCATTTTGTCATCGTCCATCTAGAATCTCAGCCACGCAGCCTAGACAACACAAGACACATACACAATGTGGAGACATTCGCGCAATGTGCACTCATCCTTGAATATAAGGATATACAATCTTCCATTGGAGCATCAAAAACTACCACCTTATAATTTTAATGCTTGATTCCACCGCCCACCAATGCCTAGATTTCAATTTTTTTATTATATGCTCATCTTTGAGCTTCATTTAGTCTTCTTCGGGATCTTGGCACTCTTCTTGGTCATTCTTCATATTCATAGCTCTTTCACTTCATTAATTGGGGGATTTTCATTATGTTCTTGAGCTCTTTATTTTATTGGCAACACGTTGGCTCTATCATCTTCATCACTTGGCTTCTATCTCGTTGAGGGGAGTCTCTTCACTTCACTTCATTTTGTGTTCTTGATAGCATATTACATTATTTATCTTTTCCTAGCATATCTATTATTTGGATATATCTTTCCAATACAATTATTAATCATCTTTCTATCGTGTCTAAATCAACTATTATGGAGGTAAAAACATTAAAGAAGGGATTTGAATAAGGCGGGTCTCCTTGAATAGCCACCCAAAATTTTCATTGTTTCCATGTATGTAGGTTCATAGAGGAGTGTATGTGGACCACCAACTTCATCAAACATCAATTCCGATGTCATCTTTTTTCCCTCTTTGTGCTTTATAGCTTAGTCATATTTTTCACTATATTTTGTTGTTATATTCAGTTTCAACTAGCTTAGTTTATTGTAATTATTATTATTATTATTTATCTTCCTTGAATTCTAAGACAACTTTTGTACTCTTCACGTATGAGACAAACGTGCGACATGTTGTCATCATGTTTCTGTGTTATCATTTACGACTCGTGTTGGTGTCCAAGACAACAAGCTCACAAATTTTTGTGCTTGATCTTATAGGGAAGGAAAATGGGGAATAATGCATGCTAATGAAACTATCAAACCATAAAAGAACACAAACAACATCCTAACCTAACATTAAATCTATTGAAATGAGAGTGCATAAACATGAAACAAATAATCAAACACTCCCTTTCAACATTTATTTAATGTCATTCTTGCTTCTCCAATGAGGTTGATGTAGCTCCCATGAAAAACACACTTATCCATGAAATAAATTTGACAATAATGGGGAGAATATTTGAATGATGATGGTTAGCAAATCAACAGAATCTGAGCTCAATTTATAGAGCTTGAATCCAAATTCACCAAATTAAAAAATGCATGTGCAAATAGGAACTTGTCATAATTATCAAATAATTTATTACACAAATTAGAACGCATAAATCAATGCAGAAATTAAGGGGATTGGGATAGGCTAAATTAGTGGAAAAAGGGATAGGGAAGGTGTAAGCAATTAGGAAGCTAAATTATAGGGATTGGAAGGACAATTACTGTTACCTTAAAACTAACAATTTATTATCTCATATAGAAGTACAAAAATTTTGTACCTTCAGTAATCTTAAACTACATGTTGTAGATTCTTTGTATGAAAGACTGGTTAGTATTACTTATGACTACCATATTTGTTGAATAAGCATAATATAGTGTATTGTGTATTATGTATGTTAAGCTACCCACAAAATTTTCTTTCACTCACACAAGGGGGGTGTGAATTAAATGTCTCGAGTATATGAGAGTTACCTTGAGAATGGATTACTTGTCTCGAATTTGATCAAATTGGGCTACGTGTATCTATTTCATTTGTTTGGCTAGATATGCAAGATAGTGCATTTAGTTTCTTACAATAAATTTTAGTGATATATCCACAATCATCCCATACACCATTTGAAATTCTTTTATAATGAATCTCTATGCAATCTAAGATATTCATTTACTCAAAGAATAGATGTGTGGACCAAGCAGTTTCATGCTCCTATACACTTCTATTCTTTTATTGTATCTTATATTCTGTTAAACATTTCCTCTAATTTTTTTTTAGAATGTTTTTAAAGAGGTGTGCATATTGGACCAAGTCTTTGAATACATGTGTAGAAATAATTACATCTAGTAACAAACATCTAAAGATACAATCATGTTATTATCTTCCATGTGTTGAGGAGGAATCAAATTCTATGAAATGGTAATGCAAAGCAAGAGTTTTTGCTTCTGTTATCTTTAATTGGATATATGGAGTGGTGTATCCATGATATTATTATAGTAGTGTATAGATATATCTTGCCACACAATTCCATTACTTTAGCTAGTTTTACGTTTTTAGACTATTTCTACCTAGGTTGTGTATCTTTAATGTGAGGAAAGATTAAGGAGAAGTATAACTGCTTCATGGTAGGGTGGAAACGCACTCCTACAATATTCTTTCCCTGATATTTTGTGTGAAACAGGTGTCTAGAGATCCTTTCAGGAAGGTCTTCATGTTTAGCATATTATGATTTCTTTGTAACTGGCCAGTTGTCTATTGTAATGACATTCGCAAACTTATGTTAGCCTCCTTCGGTATGTTTTTGTTTCTTCAAGCTTAGATTATCATATATTCTTATTATCAAAACTATTAATGTTTATGATGTATTATGTCATGTGATGTATTGGGGTGCATTCAACAATTGGTCGACACTCTTCTTGATTATGGACTCATGTGCTTCTTATTCAGTTTGACAGTTTTGGTTGAACCTTGTATTCTTTCTTTTTAATTGAATGGAAATTATTTTCCTTTTCGACATGTGGTTTCGACATTTGAATTAGTTCACTGACTCCCTTTTCTAGCATATATTATTGACGTGGCACAAGCTGTCGAGAGTTTAGTCCTTACATAATGGCATACGAGGCCCCTCCTGCATTCCTCCAAAACTATCTCTAAAATAATCCATCTAGCTAAAACAGTACCTGAATTTGTAAATTTGGTGTTTAAACAACTAGTGTTTCCACTTCCAACTTAAGTTAAAACATTAACAATTATTTTACAACAAAAACAAAAATGGATCTCTTTATTTATTCAAAAGTATGTACATCATTTACATATTCACTATACTACTCTTTCTATATATTACTTAAAAAATTTATATGCTTATGAACTATTATGACTACTAGTGTGAGATGTTTCAATGGGCACTTCCAGCCCTTCAAAAAAAGACACAATGATTGTATACTTTGAAAATTGAATAACATCTTCCCATTGCTCGCCTCTTCAAAAGGCATGATGTCATTCTCGACTTCAGCTGCTTTGAGATGAAAGACTTCGAGTAACCCCAACACATGAGGGGCTTCTCCGGCAAGTCACTTATATCTGCAGACAGAATGATGTTCTACTTTCCATTAATAGATTAATAAACGTGAAATTATTTCTCATATAAAAATTCATTCATACTTTTCTTTTAATTCTTGATTTAAACATTTCCTCTGGATGTATCTAGTTTATTTATTTTTTGAACATTTCAAAGGTTAATGAAATATCTATTTTGAGTTGTGTTGGAAGGTATATGTGAATAATTGATCAAAATTATAATTTAAAATTTAAAAGAAAGGGAATGATTCAATAGTCATAAGAAGAAAACTTAGATGTTTTTTAAAAAAGCAGCAACAAGAGGGTGTTGGCCAGAGGTACATAAACAACACTCTAGAGAGAAATTAACAGCAATAGAGACTAAATGTTAAGAAAACTTAGATATTATGGAAATATGTAGATAAGATAAATGTGTAGAATTATATATTTGTGAGGATATAGTAGAAGCTAAATGTATACATATATTAATAAAATATTAAGAAAAAGAGTCCAACTTCATAGTATATCATGCCATGTATCACTTTATATCAAGACTTTTTAAAAAAAAAAAATAATAACCAATTAATATGATTTTTTCAACTTCAGAATTACAATGCTATCACAAATAAAATTGACATTAATAACAAATTATATAAATATAATATACAAATTTAAAATAGATTTTAAAAAAATTATTTAATAAATATAAAACTATTTATAAATAAAATAATGATAATCACTTATACAAATTCTAAAATATCTTTTGCAATATCTTGATTTCTCATTTATCTCTCCAAAACATCTAAACAACAAAATTTCTAATCATATTATATTATTTTTACTCATGCTTTATGAATTTGAAGATTGGCCCTTATAACACATTTACCAATATTTTACCAATATATGAAGAGATGAATAAAGAATCCATACACCAAATGTAACTAATAACTATTATATATCCAAAGTAACTTTCAAAACCATTGGGAGTTTTTTGGTTGCAAAATGAGAGGGTGATGGAAAGAAAAAGAGGATAAGGATGTTAGGTGAATCACAGGATCCAAATAAGCTTAAAAAATAGTGGGTCATCCAATCTTTTGGAGATTTCCACTTTGGTTGCATTCTTCTAAAATGCATGCAACATCTTTCATCCAATTCAAAACTTGTGTTTGATTGTGTCTCCACACATTATCATGCAATATTTGTATTACTCTGCTTTGTCAGTCATTCAAAGATTACTTTGGCCCACGCGCTTGGCTAAGAATGAACGTTGATAATACTTCTAATTGCAAAATTGTAGTGAAGTTGTATGAAAGAAAGCAAAACATGAAGGATTTCAACTTCTTTCTCTATCATAATGTACGTTATGTTTGGAAGGGAATTTTATTTTAAATCTTCTACTATTTCCTTTGGGATGATAATCTACTACCATTAGCCACATTGACGAAAACTGCTAAATTGCACAATAAAATTCTTATAATATGATATTAAATGAAATAAATATCACTAACACTATATTAATAAGCCGATAGGCTTTCATTTGGGAGAAACTTCCAACTGGGAAGTTGTCTCACGCAATTGGAAATGTTATCGGGAATATTTTACGCTGATATTTTAGGACTGCACTCCTTTATCGTTCCACGGAGGGTTATGCTAATGTTCAATCAATCAAAGTGCTTAGAATTTAAGGTTAAAAGTTCTTAAAAATGTTTCCAGCAATGTCATTGGGTGATGGTAGAGATAATACAGTTTACGAGGTTAGAGAATGCACATAAAAACACACTAACAATCTCACAGGCCCTGTATGCAGGATTAGGAATTGTGTACAGTCCTAGGAATTGTCGTAGCTTGCAGGTCAAGAGGAGCACTTGACATCAAGAGGAGCACTTGGCATCTAGGAAATGATTTTTTTGCATGCTGGTAGAGCGGTAGACTGTCGTCGTAGACTGCATGGTATGGATTTGGGGGAAAAATCCACGCGCCTTGTCTATGTTTCCAAATTATGCTTGAGAAGGGCAAGATATCACCAGATGTGGGAGTAGAGAAAAAACAAAATAGGGAAGAGGATTCTTGATAGTAGCACAACAGTCCACATTCCATTGCATTCATGTGAAGTCACATTGTTCGGTCGAAGGAAAATAAGGCTGCCAAGGGAGGAGAAAAAAAAGGCACTGGTGTTGCTGTCCATCAGCATACCATCATCAAATTATCACAATCATCATCACCATGTAAACCAAAAGAAGAGTATAAATTGCTAAGAATTGAATTTTTCCAGTGTGATTCGCTATAATTGGCTCCAAAACTTCTTAGCAAGCTCCTTCGGAAAGACGATGTTATTCTGCAAATTATGGAGGTGCGGTATAAGCATACAATTTATTTCTCTCTAGATTTTACTGTACTTTCAAAATTGAATTTAAAAATTATATTTCCAAGAAGAAAATGTTCTTTCATATTAGATGTAATTTACATGCACAATCGCCCTTATTCCCTGTTTTCACTTCCAGAGGATATTATCTTTATAATTTATTTCTTAGTTTATGATTTTATTGGATGTTTTCCACAATTGCTAACCTACAATATTGCACGTCTATTGAAGTTAGAAGATTAACATCATGTTACCATTACATCATGAACTTCATTCCCCATTACCATTACATCACAAACTGTTCAATAAGGGTATGTGTCTGGACTTTGAACATATGGCGTGGTCTCTGCAACTAATTTTTCCCAAATTTGCCAAATTACTGTGCAAATTTATTTGTAGGTATAGATGTCCACCTTTTAAACCATGTGATTGTCTCCAGATCTGAGATGTGCACTGCAGTTTTGTGGAAAGCATTACGCCTTTTCTTAATGTAAAGCCATTTAAAAAAATCTTGATATAGGGTTTTATTTATTTATTATTGAGAAATTTTCCTCTATAATAGAGTTGTTCAAATCCCAGAATATTGACCCTTGTGGACTCGTTATCCAACTTTGTTATATTTTTATATAGATTATTATAAATAAATATAATACAATATATTTATTGCTTTCTTTAATATTGTTTCCCCTTTGTGCTGGTATTTTCTTCCTCTAGCATTCTGAAAAGCTTCATTTTTTACTAAGATCATTGTTAGTTCTATCATTATTTACAAAAAGATAATACCAATTTCAATTATAATTATAATAAAAATGTAAGATTTTTGTTTTCTACATAGATTTATAAAATTAAAAGTGTAGTAAGTTTTTGGATTTGTTTGTGTGAACAAGCTTTTTATTTAAATTTTGATGAAAAAATTTGTTCACACAATCAAATCGAGAAACTTGCAAATCTAAAAGCTCAAATTAAAACTAATTATCTTTATTTATCTATAACCCTATTTTCATTTCCAATATAGAAATTTAGTATGAGTAAAGTATAAATTTTTAATTGTAAGGAGATGAAGAAGAATTGTAATAGCAGTTTGAAAAGTTGTAAATAATGCAATCATCTTTTTATTTTGCTAAGAGTTCTAGGAATGAGGAAGATTAAGATCTACCGCTTTGTCAGTGATGACCAGAATCTTAGACTGGGAGTTCTTGAAGGAAATAGGGTAACCAACATACGAATGTAGAGGTGTCATATTTATAAATTAAATATATTATGTATTTATTAGTTAATTATAATATAGTATCTATAATATTTAATAATATAACTTACTATTATATATTTATATAAGAATATTATACATTTTAAATTTTCACTTCAACTTCTTTATTTTGCACCCTTTTAAGCTCCTCTTGGAATGATTGCTGAGAGAGGTGGTCATTTTTTTAAGTGGAGCTCTGCCTCTGCTCATCCTCCAGTTGATACTTCAGTTTTGTTATCTGAGTATGCAGCCCAAACTGTCGTGCAAAAATTCCTTGTGCTTCCCTTAATTGGTTTTCCTCATACTCCCGAATATTTGACACGACTACTGACTGATTGAAATCGTTATATATTCTATCCACTATCTCATTGATTATGTTCTCAATCTTCAACATGTTTTTGCTTCAGTGTGATATAAGTTCTTTCAACTTTTGTGGCTTCAACAGGTCAGACTCAACTTTTATATTCTCCCTCTCCTTATGATTCAAAGGATACATATTCGTTGTTGTAGACCCAGGTCTGATGTGGGAGGATTAGTTTACATTGGTAGAGTTTGTGAATTTAGTTCAAAGACTTATGCAAAATTTATTTTAGCAATATCCAAATTTTAGGGTTTCTAATATTTCGCATCGGAGTGACATAGGCCATCGATGAGAGAATTATTTCTCTCATCAATAGGCATAGTCTCTCTCATAAGTATTTCTACCAATATACTTTGAAATCATTCCATCGGGAAAACAATTTGATTGTCTTTCCAATACGTGTTGTCTTAGGATATATTTTTTTTATATTAAATCCCCTTTCTGTATATTGCATAGTTATTGCACTTCTCAATATTAGCTCACTTGCTTTGGTCGTGGTTCCGCATTTTAAATGCATATCTGCAAGAGAACCTTCAAGTTTACAATCTAAAAAAAATTATCATCTACTTATATTATTTATGATAAACATAGATTTAATATTTTATTCAAAAAATAAAATAAAATTTAAAGCTATAAAAGAAATTATATAGATTCAAATAATATTGTATTAAAATAATATTATTACAATATTAAAATTATAAAATTGTATATTGAAATTAAATATAATATATTTATAAGTTATTTAACATATATTATCTATAATATTTTATAATATAAATTACTATTATAGAATCATATGTTTATATAATAATATTATAATTTTTCATTTTCCTATCGGCTTTACCTTGCATCTATTTTGATGCAAGTGCTAGTCAGGGATTTTTTTAATGGCGATTCTTCGCGAATTGGCGAATATGTCCCATCGGGCGTATAGAATTTGGTGAAAAAATGCATAGTGTACTGTTTGACCGGTTCGCCCAGATTTTATAAAAAACATGTTAATTGGTCGGGTTGTTCGCCACTATTTGCATGTAATTTCACTACGGTAGTGGGGTTGTTCGCCCATTTATCTATTGTATATTTACTATTATTCACCACAGATTAAGGAAGGGGTATTTATCAAGGATCGCCATTCGCCAAAGTCCCATTATCCCAAGTTAAAATTTTATTTGCACTACGACTCAATTCACCATGCATCGTAATTCACCGTGTCCCAAATTCCCGCCCTATTCACCTAGTCAATTACTTGGAATTACGTGGGGTTCACCAAATATTAGTTGTTATCATATGCAAATGTCGTCCCCTTCGCCAAAATTCAAAATAAGCATTTGTATATAAGGATAGTTTCAAGAGATTTAGGAGTACAAAAAATCAGTTGATTCTGAGCTA
>MU225802.1:82060-94437 GCA_018584345.1 Thuja plicata | reverse complement strand
AATAATTTAATAATTCTTTTAAATTTAAATATTCTATCAATATAATGAAGAAAACATATTTTACATATAATAAATATTTTATTTGTAATGAAATAGTACAAATAATCTAATTACTATTTTAAAACATGGATTATTATATATAATTTCTACTAAGTTTACATAAATTGTGAATTGGTAAGAAACAAAAATCCTTGTAAGTATAAATTAGTAATATATGCAAAAATCATATGTTTTATTTGAATAAGATTTTAAATCAATAATAATATATAATAAATTGTATTAAAATATTGTTTTAATAAAAATAATATTAAATTAGAAAATAATTATAAATTAGTAATATAGGTAAAATTATCAAATTAAACATGTATATCGCATACTAATATTTTAAATTGATAAAGCAAGTTTCTAAAATTCATATATTTCATTTTAAAAATATTATAAATTAATAAAATATATAATAAAAATAGAAATAGAAATATTATAAAATTCCAGGCCTGGTTCCAAAGACATATATAAAATATCTTTTATATCGCTGCAAAGTGGTTAGTGAAAGACAGTTAAAGCCAATTCACCAAGACTAGAAGCTAAGTAATAAAACCATAGAAAAAATAGAAGAAAAAGAAGAATAGATGCATAAAGCATGAACAAACTAAAAACAAAGCAGCCCCTGAAACTACTAATAAAATAATAATAAAAAGCAACAAACTCTGGCAGTTACAGCTCGTGGAATATTAATCGTTAGAGCTTTCACAAAGGTGTGAGGTGGTTACATGTTAGACCAAAGTCTTATTAGCAAACACAAACCGCACCCCTTTTCAATTATAGACGCGGCCCATAAGTGGTGTAAACCCCTGCGAGGGACCACCATTAAACCGTCGCTCCCACCATTAGACTCGCACAAATGAGAAAATAAAATGAAAGAAATTAAAATCAAACTAGGGTTTTAGAGAAAGAAAGAGGAGAGAAAAGTAGGATGGAATATGGGATAAGTTCCCATTTGAGTATTCAAATTTTGCCCTAAACCGTAATTTTGAATTAGGGTTAGGGCTATCATTTTTTTGTACCATCCATTAAGATAATAATAATTAAGTTTGAAATTTAAGTTTGGTGGGAAGATTTTTGTGGGAATTTTACTCCCCACTTCAAAATGACATTTGATTTTATTAATTATTTTCTTTTATTCCAAATTAGGAGAGATACTATATTTTTGTGTAATAAATGGGTTATATAATAAAGATATAAATAAGGGGCTTTTATTGTAAATTGTTTAAATGAGATATTTGCGATATTATTTGTCAACCTTATTAAATTGCATTTTAATATGATAATGTTATAACCAATGAGATATTAGTGTTAATTTTAAATGCAAACTTAGTTGACTTAGCTAACTCATTAAAGTAATTAGTGGCGATTTTAAATAGCGTCAAGCATGGTTCATGAATCTCTTTAAAGAGGATGAGGATCAGAAATAGAAGACTCTGGAGCCGAATGAGGCTAAGGACTCTCCCTCCCCTACTATTGTTGGCAATTTGGGTGAAGGGTTTAACATTGTTAATCTGGTTAACTATGAGGACTCCACGGAGTAGGACAACCAGTCATCATGGAAGTGCTCCCCTACCTCGGTGAATTTGAATTTGGAGTCTCTCATATTTTGATGATTCTAAAATCCAACTGACTATTTCGGTTTCAAAAAATGCTCTAAAGATATTTGGGTCTTCCAGCAAATTAAGGATTTGGTGATCACAAACCGGGATTTGAAAGAAAAGATGGATAGCAAAGATAGCAACGGGAAGGGAAAGCTAGACAACTTGGAGCAAAAGTTCACTAAGATAGCCAAGAAGGTGGAAACCAATACTGAAACGGTGAGGAAAACCCTCTACAGTAGTTAGTCAAGTAACTACAGTAGTTGCAATGACACATCAAATGCAGTAATTGTTTATGACAACAGTCTCTTTTCTGAGAGAAAATGGAAGTTTTGTTCTTCTTGATCATTATTCCAGTGCACTTTCCATTATTCAGCATCCACACCAACATGGTAAAATACAGGTGGTGTTAGAAATATTTTTATTATTATCTAAGATAAGGTAGATACTAGTTGAGAATGGTTATGTTTCTTTATAGGGAAGGTACTAAAGTCATGTTGCATGGGTGCATGTGGAATGAAAGATATCACAAGAAAAGTATAGTATGTGTGAGAATCGTGGGTCAGCTTTCTTTTGGGACATTGTGCATCCCACTAAAGCTGCTTGGAAAGATTTGAAAAAACCCTTCACATCCTCTCTACGCAACTTATTTGTTTTGCAGGAAAGGTATTGAAGCCATGATGCATGGGTGTATGTGGAATGAAAGATATTGCAGGCAAATCAATGTACAGTGTGTGTGAGAATCATGGTTCGGCTTTCTTCTGGGACATTGTGCATCCCACTCAAGCTGCTTGAAGGCTTTGATGAAGCACTTCACCTCCTCTCTATGCAACTTTAAAACTTAAACCCCCATATCTTATCTTACATTATGTCAGTAAATTCCCTAGGGCAACAAGGAGAGTACTGAGTTTAGTAGAGTTTAAAAGTTGTGGGTGCATTTACTTTAGAAAGACCTACCAATACAATGTAGTTATTACTAGTTCCCGTAGATAGGAAGATTTAATGCAAATTTGCATTCTAGTTGGCCAATCAGAATTATTTATTTCTTTTTCTATTGGTTGAAACCATTAAAGAAATCATTAATGGTCAATGTAGTTCAATTTTTTTGTTCAAGCACATTATATTGTTCTGAAATGTTATACATTAACTGAATGCATTACATGTGCTTATCATTGTGGGAAAAGACACAAAGTTACAAAAATATGAAAAACCATTATAGGAGAAAATATAAGTTAGTTAAAAAATTCTAAAAAATCTTAGAAGATCTAAGAATTGTTGTAGCTATTTTATTTGCATTATAAATAGGAAGTACATAAATTTTTAGTTATCTTATCTCCATTAAAAAGAGGAATTACAAAATTTTGCATACATGCATGGATAGGCACTCCCAATCCTATCAGATAGAGGGTGAGTCCATATTGAAGGCAAACTTGGATATCTTGTTGGTAGCGCAAAAATTAAATGCAAATACTAACAAATCTTGTGCAAATGCCTAACATAGCTTGTAAGGTTGATTTCATTTTGAATGTATAGAGCATTCTTGAACCCTTCAAATGATTTCAAAAGTTTTCTAGCATCTGAATACCAATAGAATCCCAGATTCCTTGACTTGTTTAAAATGCAAATTTCTCAGCAAATGATAAATGATATATATATTTTTACTAGTGAGTTATTCTAAAAATTGTGCTAGATGATATATATATATATGTTTCCCCCTTCGTGATTTCTTTTGTTGCATGGACTTTACAATTCATGGAAATTTGTCAAAAAAATTTTGTTAGTTTCTACAAATAGATTTAACATTTATTTGTATTGGAATTTTTATAGCTTTAAATACTATGATACATATAATCAAATCACTTGTGCATATCGTTAACCTGAGTAATCAATTTTCTAGACTCGAGCCCTAGAACACAGTATGCAATTTAGCATCTTGTTTCCTTTCTTAGCACAAACTAACTACTATTTTATTTTTTATGATAACTCTACGAACCTTGGAAAAGTGATAGTAAGCTGGAAAGTGCCTCCATTATTATTTTCTCTTCCCCTTGCAAAACCAACCCTTTCTTCATATTGAAAATGTTGTGTGAATATACGCACCCAGAGCCATCAACCCTCTTCAAACGCTATTCTCTCTAAATTTGATTGATGGGATGCTCTCATGGACAGATTTGGAGAAAGACGGTCTATAACAATATATACCATGAAAGCATCGACAATGGAGGAACGCTTCTACACCAATTTCAGCCACAACTTAATTTTCTCGTTGGAGATGAAATCAATGAGCACGACATTCAGAGAGAGTAAGGATTATAAAAATGAGGCCGCATTAGGGACTAGTACCCATGAACATATTCTCAAGTCAGCTAGTCATTTCTACAAATTCATTTCACAACATCAATTCAATGTGTGATCAGTCAAAAATAACTAGAAATGTTTACTCCTAGAAACTATTATTACCTATATGGTTTGAATAAAACATGAAATGATTGATCCTTGGTTGGCTTTGAGTTATAGCTAATTCAAATTCTACATGTGTTGAAAGATTACTATACTTTTCATCTCCCAGCACATGTCAACACTCAACTCTTTCAATCTTGTGCAATTTTCTATGCCTTGGATTTTCTCAATTTTGTAGCAACCTTTTAGAACAAGTTTTCTCAGAGAAGTTAATCTTGAAAAACTTGGAATGTACTTGAGCATCTCATATTTTTCAAACATATATACTTGAGATTCATTTTCCATGCTTTGATATCCTCTAAATGTTGATTCTGAAAAATATTGAGATGATTCTCATAAACATGAGTTCCTCCAAGTTGGGACAACAGTTGTTGAATACATAAATACTCTAAATTGTTGTTGCTTGTAGATGCATCCACTCTAGGTTTCTCAATCCAAGAGATATTAATGGTATCATCCCTAAATCCACTTCTCTGATTGGACAATTGTTTATGCTCAGACTTTGAAGAGTGCACAGTTTCCTATTTGGTTTTAGTAGGGTTTAAAGTTGAAAACAACTTATAATTTCAAATTAATTCTTTGTCCACTTAACCAAATCAGATATAAACATGAATAATAACACACATGAACCATGCACAATGAACACCATATTTTTATTTAGAAAACTCAAGATGGGAAAAACCACAGAGAAGCTAATTCTTATGAATAAAAACACCATTTAAGGTGACACAGGTTAAGGTTATTTTTACAAAAGGTGGCTCACTACCATGATGCTCACTATAGGTGGTCTCACTTCCAGTAAGGGCTCACTGCCTTGAGAAAGAAGAATGAAAAGGAAATTCACCACTGAAGTATAACTTTTGAAAGAAACCCTTGGTTCATTGCCTCTGGTGTCTAACAACATCAACTAATTCTATTATCACAACCCAACTTCATGCTTTCGCATAAACTTGCAAAATATTTGGTGGATCTACCTTTCAGACAACTTCCATATCATTCCATCACAATCACCCTCTTATTTATATTCATCTTTAAAATATAAAATTACCAAGTTTTCCATCATAACATAATTTGAAATAGATTCGGACTGAAAATTCTCATGGCAGGGAAGAATCAAAAGTATACCATACCACACACACTGCCTCAACCAAAACAAACATTTTCTTGCAACTTTCAAGAAATAAATCAGAAATGATTCCTCAAAGAGATGTTATCTTATGGTATGTGATGATTTCCTAGCATATTTATTGTCCTTAACATAATATGGAAAGATAGAAATCTATAATATAAAAAGTGAAAAGTATATAATATACAACATGGTGAATGACTATTCTGGTTCACTTTGTTTACATTGTACAAAGTTTAAGAAATTGATATTCTCTTAGAGAAACTAAAATCACGATGGATGGTAGAAGTCAATATTGAATTTTCTTCATGCCTTGTGCTCCTCAAATAGAATTACCTCTATCTATTTCTTCTTTTCCCTTTTTTTCCATTGTCCTCTATAGATATAGACTTAAAATACTCTATCATGCATATTCCATCTTCTGATACTATAACATTTTAGAAACAACACAGAATTACTCAAGAGAAACACATCTCTTGATACTATAACATTTTGGAAACAACACATAGTCACTCAAGAGAAACACATATCTTAAAACTATAACATTTTGGAAACAACACATAGTCACTCAAGAGAAACATAAGAGGGTGTAGTAACATATGAACACATGTTTGTGGACATCTTATACATTAGGTTGAGATTAATGACAACACAATCTCATACTTCTAACAATCTCCCCCTTTGTCATTGATGGTAACACTAAAGAAAAAAATCATCATTACAAACCAAAAAAATCTCTCCCTTAGGGTATAACTTGTTGGACTGTAATGTTGATGCTATTATTGTTGTTGGAATTAATGGTTTTCATTGATTGTCAACATATCCTATGTTTGGATGTGGATTTTATGGTTTTCTCATCTGGTGTAGCATGCTCTAAATGATGTGCTAATTAGATCTATCTTTATCCATGTTTGTCCTGGTCCCATTCATCTTGCAACATAATGAGGTTCAATCCTTTGGGTCCAAGACTATCTAGAAATGGGTTTTTCTGCTTCGGAATATATGTTTGCATTGTAATGTGTACATCCCATTTCTTGGATCTGATTATCATGGTGATTGTGTAGAGTGTTGTATTAAGAAAGGAGGTTATGTGTGGTCCATGTTTCATTCCTTAACACCATGGGAATGCTAGGTGGTGACCTATTTCAAATTGTGTTAGGTTGAATTAGATATTTATGATGGTATGAAATAGTATAAGAAAGTGATGATTCTGTTTGATGCTAATGTGAATGAATGTGTGTAGTGAATATGAATCTGACAAGGAAAGATTTGTGTATTGACGAGTATGCAAATTTGTGCAATTGGTAGCAAACTATAATATCATTCGTGTGTTGTTGATTGTTGGTGATAGTGACTTCAATGGTGGATTCCTTTTCATTACTCGTATTCTATAAGTGATCCTTTTTGTATTGGAAGTAAGCCTTATTTCTTCAAGGCAGTTGGCCCAACCAAAAGTGAGCCTTATCTACAGTGAGAAAATCGATAGTGAGCCTTTCTAAAAATCACCTTAACTAGTGTCACCTTAACCGGTGTTTCTATTCATGAGAATTATCTTCTTCGTGGTTTTTCCCACCTTGTGTTTTCATGTAAATTATGGTGTTCATGGTGTATGGTATTTTTTGCTTTCATGTTTATATTTGTTTTAAGATTCAATTTGTTTAAGTTTGCTTGAAGATTTAATAAGATTAAGAAAACAAAATTATCTTTCATATCACAAATATAAATATAGATGTAATGCCTCCAACTAGGAGGATGTCAATTTCCAATGTTTAACAAACATCACTATGCATCCAAATCAATTCTATTTGAGAAGACAATGAATGATTTGTAATACATTTGGTAGTTAAAATATCTAAGCCTCGATTCCTTACTTCACTCCTTAACTCAACCCTAAGGAGATTTGTGGATATAATTGTTGTAGGACACTTGACAATCTATAATAGGGTTCCTTAAGGCTTTGGGACCCCGTCCCTATCCCATCTTGGAATTTACCTACTTTTTGTGGATTTACTCTTTCTTTCCCTATACAACACCAAACTATCCCCTTGAGGGGCTATAGCAAGAGATTAAGGAATATGCTATATATTAATACCTCATATATTACAAACATTATATGTGTGTGTGTGTGTAGATATTTGATTATCTCTAATAAGATGAATTCATTATCATATATATATATATATATATATATATATATATATATATATATATATATATATAATATCTTTAATAAATTGAATTCATTATCATTTACAATATATGTGTGTGTATAGAGATATCTTACATTGTAAATTATATTATTAGCATAGCTATTTACATTTCTATATGGTTACAACTATAGTTCCCATGCTGACTTGCTGGTAATTACCATTAATTATCTAGGGATAGAAATACTCACAATCTGAAATAATTTTTCAGTTTGGACTTATTTATATTTGACTAATTTGGCAATTCCCATATTTTGATCGGTAACCTTCTCTCTCTCTATATATATTGTAATCTATATTTTTATTTATAATGCCCTTCCCTAGTATAAATTATATTCAGATTCCTGTCACGATTAGTGCCAAATTTTATTTTATATCTTTATATAATCTATATTTCCCTCCTTTCTATTTCATTCATAGCACCCCTTCTTTTGCAAATTCCTGTGATTCCACCCATACTAATTATATTTGCCTTTATATAATGTCTTATTGCATAATCTATCCTTCGATTTGTTCACTAATAATTATACTTGTTGATCCTTCTTCTACCCAGCATTCCCCCATTTTGAATGAGTATTTATTCCCATATATACCCAGTGATGTCTCTTGGCTGGAGAGACATGTCTGATAGTTTAATTAATTAATAGTTTGTTTGTTTTTCCTTTTATAAGGCTGATTACTTTCATTCCTAGTAATCAGTGATTAAACAAATGTTTCTATTGCCTTAATGTATTAAAATATTAAATATTATTTTATTATAATTAAAAATATTTAATTATGATATATTACAATATTCCAATTTACAATAATTATATATTACGATATTAATAATTATCTGTTACAATATATTACAATTTTAATAATTAAAATATTATTAATAATTGTATATTAAATTATTAATATCAATAATTACAATATTAATAATTGTAATATTAATAATAAAAAAATATTTAAAATATTATATAAGGAATATATATATATATATATATATATATATTAGTTTATTATTAAACTTCTTTTTATAATATATATTATCCTAAGGTTGCATATTCAGGGTTTAAATAAAGCTACTAATCTGATATGGAGCATTTTGTCTTCTAACATTCTTTGGCAGATTTGGAAATGCAGAAATGAAGAGAGGTATCAGGACACTCCTAGAGCCCTTACCAATTCTTTTCAAAAACTCACATACTTTAAAATTTCTTCGCAGGTCTGTATCAACATGTTGATTGAGAGAGAGAAGCTTAAAAGGTTCCTCTAAAAGGGACACTCCACCATGATTGTGTTTGAAATGAAGGATGGGTATGAATGGCAAAGGCATATGGACAACATGGCCATCTTCGAGAAGACAGTGAAGAAACTCCATAAGATGATTAGAAAGAACAAGAATGCCACTGATGACCAGATTTACATGCTAACCCAAATCCAGGCAAAGAAAAGCATTGTCTGGATGGAATGCCCTATGGGGTGGACTCCCTGGGTGGAAACCCATGAAGATATTCTGCACTAGTTTATGTTTATGCTTTTCTTAGTTTTGTTATATATTTAATACTTTGATACTATGACTTTCTCCATGTGAGGCTTTGCCTCCGGTTTTGTATACTTTGTTGTATATTTTGATACCCTTATAATTAATACAAAAAACTTCTTTTTAGAAGGGGCCCTCCCCAAAATTGCTTGTCCTCAAGCGGTGACAAATTTTATATAGATCTTTCAATGCAAGTAGCTTTTGTTGCGCAAATTTGATGTTAACCAATACATTGAGAATTTGCAAGGTTTTCCATTCTAGAAACAAGAGTCAAGACCATCTTTGTAATGACATCAAACAGATTTGGATTGACCAATGTTCCTCAATTCATGCTCACTCTACTTATTATCTTATTCTACATACATTTGAAAAATAGTAAATATATGTATGAATATATAAAGACATGAAGCATACACAAAGTATATACATTGTTACATGAAGACACCAAGCACACACATAAATGCATGAAGACACAGAGCATACACAAAGTATGCTCCTAACTGCATGAAGACACAAAGTGTACAGAGAGTATACACATAAATGCATGGACATATAAAGCATACACATAAATGCATGAAGCCACAGAGCATACACAAAGTATACATAAAATACAACATTGTTAAATAACAACAAAAATATTACAAAGAATGGTAAGTGTGTTGTTCTTCCTAAAACCAATCATAGTTTAGTTTGGTAGGAAAGCCTTGAGAAGGGGCTTGTAAATTGTTCAACCCTACTAATCCCAAGAGCTCACAGCATCCCACTATGACAACTCACCTCTTGGCCCACATGAGGCAAGAACATCCAACTATGACAAATCCATCCCTTGGGGTGGCCTACTTAGCTTGAGAGAACTGATAAAATACAATTCCCTTACTTCCTCCATTTATTCATGGTTGATTACAAGGTAAGACACATGCACATATATAAACAATTTGAGAAAATGTAATCATGGTAATTTATTTATTATATCAAGTATATGTGTATGTATGTTTAGATTCTCTTTCACTGATTAGAATGATTCCTTGTTTTATCTTTTTCCCTACATGATGGAAGGATCATGCTCTGATACCACTTATAATGTCCCCAAATAGAACCTTAATTTTCTCTAAAATTTTCAATTAGGGTTTAGATTTCATTTGGGAATGGCAACTGGTAACATTCCCTAATAGGAGAATGTCAACTCCCCAAGGATTAACATTCATTACGATGCATTTAAATCATATTAAGTGGTGTAGGGGCACTCGCCAAAGATAGTGACAAGGATGAATAACAACCTTTGTGGAAATTTTGTTTCTCTTTTTTCAATGTTGTGTTTTGTAATAAATTCCTAACTATGTTGTGGCATACCCTATTTGGAATCCTTATAAACCAATTGGGTTGGATAGTCATATCAGGACATTTTTGTTAGTTTTGGGTGTTTACAAGTTAGATGCCATGTGTGTGTTGACATGAAAACCTTGGATGAGTGTTGACACCTTGACAAGTTTGTTTTGTCTTTGAACATATTTTCTTGCTATTTTTAGAAAGTTTTTGTTGAGCAACTTTTTCATGTTTTCATGCAAGATTTTTTAAGTCGAAGAGTTTCTTGAAAGAAATGGATGGAATCTTGGGATTTTGATGTCCCTTGAAGAGGAGAGGCTGATTAATTTCATATGTTATGTTGAATAAATCAGAATGTATGATCTGGTGAAGACAGTTTTGCATATAATATAACTTTCCTGCATTTTCCAGTAACAGTGATTTACTATGTGCATTAATGGATTGAATGTGATGTAAAATAAATATAGGAAGATGGAGAAACTTTTTACCTTCCATTTTCATCCTATCTGATCTTTTGCAGTGTTGTAGTTTGTGAGAAAATGGTTTTTAGTGCTGACTGTGTCATTTGGAGCAGTTTTAGCTAGGGTTGTGTTGAAATGGTTGTAGTTTGAATTTCCACCATTGGTTTTCACCAACCCTTGGTGAAATTCAATCTCTTCCTATTTAATTTAAAATTTCCTTTTCTATTTTTGTGTTCATGCAGGGAGTTGTGAGAAAAGTGAGGCCTTAGGTGGACATCTCTTTATGGCCACCTAGAATTTACTGATGTTTAGTTCACATCTTCTAATGTGGGTCAAGATAAAAGGTCTAGCTTCATATTTACATGTTTTTAGGGATTCCTCAACACCTCAAAGTATTTTTTTGGAGAAACATTAAAAAGAAAAGGTAGTTCCTTTTTAATTAGGTCTAATTAGCCCTTTGTAGGACACTATCCACCTGGAAGTTTAGCTGATTTTTGTTTAGATTTGAAGTCTATCCTTAAGGATTTGGTAGGAGGTCAATAAAGGGCATCTAGATATCTAGTTTATTTTATAGGTTGTTTGGAGAAATGTTGAACCAATGAAGGAAAACTGAGTGTACAGGGCTACAAGGAATTTGGAGATTTTTTGAAGCAAGTGTATATCAAGGCATTTGGAAAATAGAATGAATGGGTCATGTAATTTTTATTACTCATATTGAGATTCTTTCCAAGATTTTGGAAGCCTCTCCACATTTTGGTGTATTTGAGCACTCGGGACCAAGTAACTCCATAGGGGTCAATTGCATGCTAGTGGGCATGAAGAGAGTTTAGAAATGAACCGATGGATTGAATTAAACCTTCATGGTGTTAGAGCCCTTTGTTGAGACCCTAGAGTTGATTTTCCTCTAGTGGTGTTCTAGAGTACTTGACTATGCATCATTAAGGAACAATTATTGATTCATAATACATACTTAAGTTCTAATACCTTCTCTCATAATCACTAACCTTAAGAAGGATGGTAGAATTACCGTGCTAAGGTGTAGAAATAGTCTACAAGTGGACTCCCTCAAGGTTCTTACCCCATCTTGGGATCCTCCCAACATGTAACTGATTACTCTGCTACTCCCTTCACAAACTCCCTATCCTCTTAGTTGTATTAGAGAGTGCTTAGGGAATTGACTTGGTATATATTAATATCTTTCATATCACAAATATAAGTATAGATGTAATGCCTCCAACTAGGAGGCGTTCAATTTTCAATGTTTAATAAACATCACTTTGCATCCAAATCAATTACATTTGAGAAGACAATGAATGCTTTGTAATACATTTGTTAGTTAACATATCGAAGCCCCAATTCCTTACTTCACTCCTAAACTCAACCCTAAGGAGATTTGTCGATTTACTTGTTGTAGGGTTGTTGACAATCTATAATAGGTTTCCTCAAGGCTTTGGGACCCCATCCCTATCCCATCTTGGAATTTACCTACTTTCTCTGGATTTACTTTGTCTTCCCTACACAACACCAAAGTATCCTCTTGAGGGGCTATAGCAAGAGATTAAGGAATATGCTATATATTAATACCTCATATATTACAAACATAATATATATATATATATATATATATAT
>MU225802.1:71896-81980 GCA_018584345.1 Thuja plicata | reverse complement strand
GTGAATTAATGATAATGAATTCAGAAATATATATATACATTATCATTAATTCACACACACATATGTATGTATACATGTGTGTATATATATATACACACACACACAAATATATATATATACACACACACACACACACACACACACACACACAAATACAGACATTATGTGTGTGTGTGTGTGTGTATTATTATATATATTTATGTATACAGATATCTTACACTATAAATTATATTATTAGCATAACTATTTACATTTCTATATGGCTACAACTATAGTTCCCATGCTCACTTCCCGGTACTTACCATTAGTTAATATAGGCATAGAAATACTCATAGTCTAAAATATTTTTTGAGTTTAGTTTTATCTATATTTGACTAATTTGATGATTCCCTTATTCTGATTGGTAATCAACCCCCCTCTCTCTCTCTATCTATATATATATATATATTACAATCTATATTTTTATTTTTAATGTCCTTCCCTCGTCTAAATTATATTCTGATTCATCTCACGATTAGTGCCAAAAATTATTTTATATCTTCATATAATCTATATTTTCCCTCCTTTCTATTCCAATCATATCACCCCTTCTTTTGTAGATTCCTGCGATTCCACCCATGCTGATTATATTCCCCTTTATATGATGTTTTATTATACAATTTATCCTTCGACTTGTTTAGTAATAATTATACTTGTTGGTCCTTTGTCTGCCCACTATTCCCCCATTTGGAATGAGAATTTATTCCCATGTATATTACAGAGCGACATCTCTTGGATGGAGAGACATGTCTCATAGTTTGATTAATTAATAGTTTTTTTTTCCTTTTATAAGAGTAATTACTTTCGTTCCTAGTAATCAGTGATTAAACATATGTTTCTATTTCCTTAGGGCTCGTTTGTTTCACGGAATTTGTGTATGCTGGAATAGTCAATATTGGAATTCAACTGAATTCTAGAATTCTACTATTTTGAAAATGAATTCTACAATATGGGCTGGAACCGTTTGGTTCACCCGGAAGATGACTGAGAAGATGCATAAGAAACTTTAATTATTTGTTTCTTAATTTTTTAAATATAGTGTATATATACACATATACATGCACATGTGTGTATATATACACACATGTGTATATATACACACATGTGTGTGTATGTTTAATATACACATATACACACATGTGTGTATATATTTAATATACACATATACACACACATGTGTGTATGTGTGTGTACATGTACATGTGTGTATATATACACACATACATATGTGTATATGTGTATATATACATGTGTGTGTATATACCCACACATGTGTGTATATGTGTATATATATACACAAATGTGTGTATATGTGTGTATGTATGTGTATACACACATACACACATGTGTGTATATATACACATATACACACATGGGTGTATATGTGTATACATGTGTGTATATACATACATGTATACACATATACATACATGTGTATATATACACACATGTATACACATACACACATGTGTGTATACACATACATACACACATTTGTGTATATACACATATACACACATACACACATGTGTGGGTATATATACACATATACATGCATGTGTGTGTGTGTATATACACACATACACACATGTGTGCATATACACATACACACACATTTGTATATATATACACATACACATATACACACATGCACATGTGTGTGTGTGTTTATATATATGCATGTGTGTGTATATACATACATATACACATATACATACATGTGTGGGTATATATACACATGTGTATGTATATATACATGTGTATATACATATGTATATAGACACACATGCATATACACATGTATATATATATACACATGTATATATATATATATATACACATGTATATATATATATACACATGTATATATATATATATACACACATATACGCACATACACATACATATACACACATTTGTAAAGCTTAAATTTGGTTTTATAAAAATTGGAATTGGAATAGCCAATTCTAATTCCACCTATTTGGGTGGAAGATGCATATTCCCATTTTGGGCCAAAATTGGAATTTGAAAATTCCAATTCCAATTTTGTAAGATGGACACAAACATGGAATTAGCATCATCCAGAATTAGATAATGCCAATTCCAATCTAATTCCACGAAACAAATGGTTGTATTAAAATATTAAATGTTATTTTATTAAAAGAATATTATATATTATAATTAAAAATATTTAATTTTGATATATTACAATATTCCAATTTACAATAATTATATTACAATTTTATTTATTTATTTTTTGATCGGTAAAAGGGCAATGCCCATAGCTTTTTATTAATTTAAACATTCAAATTTTACAAGAGACTCCATTCTCTACAGGCATTGGAATTATATTACAATATTAATAATTGTATATTACAATATATTAAAATATTAATAATAATTGTATATTAAATTATTAATATTAATAATTTAGTATGAATAATTATAATATTAATAATAATAAAATATTTAAATTGTTATATAAGGAATGTATATATTATTATTAGTTTATTATTAAATTTTATTTTAGAAAGGGACATTACATGGTATGAGAGCTTTGGTTCCTTGAAGAGGAGCTTAACCGCTTGAGCTAGATCCAATGGCACATAAATTGACAATTCCTATGTTTGATGGATTTGATTATAATTTTTGGAAAGTGTAGATGAGAGGTTACACGATTTCTATAAGTTACACCACTTGGAAAGATGTTGAGACAAAATATGTTGCACCAGTGAATGACCCTACTACTATGGATGAGATTTCAGCCTATGAGAAGAATGAGAAAGAAAGGTATACAATTTTTGGTGCTTTATCAAAGACTGAGTTAACAAAGGTTATTTCTTTGACTACTGCTTATGAAGTTTGGGAAAAGATGAAAGAGATCTATGAAGGAAATGATAGAGTCAAGTTATCAAAGAAGTTAACAGCTAAGCATCAATATGAGAATTCAAGAACGGAAGAAAACTGACAAAGATGTTATGGAGAATATTCTAATGACTTTATTAGAGAGATAAAGTGATAAGATCTCAACTATTGAGGAAGTTTATGATCCAAAGAAGTTTACCAGAGAACAATTGAATGGTACCCTGACCGTGTTTGAGTCGAAGAAATTCAAAAGCGAGGAACAAATCTAAAACAACCTTTAAAGCCACAAAGACAAAGGAAGATCCCAATGATGATGGTTCAGATGAGTCAGAAGCAAACTTTACAAGGAAGTTGAAGAAAGGTACTGGAAAATACAAAGGTATGTTACCTCTTAAATGTTTTAGATGTGGAAAGATTGGTCATCTAGCAACTAGGTGTCTGAAAAAAGGGAACAAGATGGAAGTTTAAGAAGTTCAATAAGAAGGCCTACTATGTTAATGAAAATGCTAGTATATTAGAAGATGAATCAGATCAAGAGGATTGTTTGTTTTTGGCGGAACAAGAACAACCTAGATTTGATGTCTCTAACATTTGCCCAGAATTTGATGGTAGAATTGAGACTACATTATTTGTTAGAAGGAATAAAAATGAATGGTTGATTGATAGTGGATGTTTAAATCATATGATTGGGGATACAAGTAAGTTTGTAAAACTTGAGAAATATGATGGTGGTCATGTTAGATTTGGAGATGATAAAGTGGCACAGATTTTTGGAATTGGTTCTATTACTTTTGATGGAAAGTATAACATTGACAATGGTTACTATGTGAAGGGTTTATATCACAATCTTTTGAGTGTTGGACAAATGTGTGAAAATGGATACAATGTTGTGTTTCAGGATGATAGTTGTGAGATCCAGAAGAGATCTAGAATTGTTATTGTGTTTGGAAGAAGAACATGTGGAAACATGTATCAAATAGAAGGAGCTACAAAGAGTTTCTTATCATCCCGGTCTAATGAAAGTTGTCATTTGCACGAAGGATGTCTCACATTGATTTTGACAAATTGGTAAGGATAAGTACAACAAGTGCAATAACAAATTTTCCAAGATTGACTAAATGAGACAACATTATCTACAAAGGATATCAAGAAGGGAAGAAGATAAAAGAGACGTTCAAAGGAAAAGATCATTTATCTACCAGTTTGTTGGATCTTGTACACACTAACCTGTGTGGTCCAACTATAACAAGAAGCTTACAAGGTGAGAGGTATTTCATATTTTTTTATTGATGATTATTCCAGATTGATTTGGGTTTTATTTTTAAGAGAAATCAGAAGCATTAGAGAAATTCAAGATATTTAAAACAAGAGTTGAGAATTAAGTTGATAGGTTCAAATCAAATTCTTAAGGTCTAATAGAGGAGGAGAGTTTACTTTTGATGAATTTAACAATTTTTGTGAGAAATATGGCATTAAAAGATAGTTGTCAGCCCCCTAGAACACCACAGTAAAATGGTGTAGTGGAAAGAATAATCAGATGATTCAAGAAGCAATAATGAAAATGATCAAGAAAGTAGGTTTACTGGAGGCATACTAGAGAGAAGAAATACATACAACAATATATACACTTAACAAAGTACTTTACCGACAGAGGAAATATGGTAAGACATCTTATGAGTTATGGCATGGAAGGGCTACCAAAGTAAAATAATTCAAAATTTATGGAAGTAAATACTATATTCGGAGAGATGAAGACAATCTTGGAAAGTTTGAAAGTAGAGTTGATGAAGGCATATTTTTGGTATATTCTACAACAAGCAAAGTGTATCGGTGTTACAACAAAAGACTGAACAAGATAGTTGAAAGTGTGAATGTGAAATTTGATGAAGATATCCAAACAACTCCTATCAAGCATATTGAATATGAATCTAACTCAGAGGACAAAGGAAAATAAGACAAGAAAGAAGAAGAACAAGAGACAAAGAAGAATCTGACATCTACAACTAAAACTCCAAGGTATGTACAAAGAAATTATTTAGAAAATTAGATTATAGGATATAAGTATAAAATAATCATTAGAAGAAGTAGAGCAACTCAATAATAAGTATTATTTTGTTTACTCTAAGAGATTGAACCTAAGATTGTGGAAGAAACATGCAATTATCATAATTGGGTAAAGGAAATGGAAGAATAACTTGATCGAATAGAGAAAAATTAGACTTGGGAACTTGTGCCCAGAGGGGCAGACAAAAATGTGATTGGTACAAAGTGGGTATTCCAGAACAAGCTGGATGAAAATGGAAATATAATGAGAAATAAGGAAAGATTGGTTTGCAAGGGTTACACTCATATTGAAGGTATTGATTTTGATGAAACTTATGCCCCTGTTGGCTAGATGGAAGCGATACAGGTACTCTTAGCATTTGCAACATTTAAAGATTTCAAATTTTATCATATGGATGTTAAGTCATTATTTTTGAATGGAGAACTAAAGGAATAAGTTTACATTGAACAACCAGAGGAATTTAAGTCTAGAAAGGATCTTGATGTTGTTTGCACGTTGGAGAAAGCATTTTATAGATTGAAATAGATATCTAGAGCCTAGTATGGAAGATTGGACAAGGATTCCAGAAGAGATCTGCTAAAAATAATTTTTATTACAGAGTTTATTCACATCAAATATTGTTTGTTGTGGTTTATGTTGATGACATAATTTTTGAAGGAAAAAAATATTTTTGCACGAAATTCGCTGATGAGATGGAAAAGGAATTCGAAATGTCTATGATTGGTGAGCTGAATTTTTTTCTTGGATTACAGGTAAATCAAAGCAGTGAAGGAATTCTCATTTCTCAACCCAAGTATACAAGATAATTATTAAAGAAGTTTGGGTTTGAGAACTCTAAACTGATATGTGCACTTATTTTTACCAGATGTAAATTGACTAAAGAAGATGATTCACTAAAAGCTGATGCAAGTAAGTAAATGTCAATGATTGGAGGACTACAATATTTGATTTCTACGAGACCGGATATTATGTATATTATTTATCTAGCAGTCATATTTCAGCAAGAATTGAAAGAATCACATGTTATGGCAGTAAAGAGAATCTTTAGATATTTGAAGGGTACATACAATCTTAGATTATGGTATCCAAAAGGCTCGAATTTCACTCTGACATCTTACATTGATGATGATTGGGTCAGCAGTGTTAATAATTGTATGTGTCAAAACCTAACCTGTTTGGAACATGTGTAGACAAGCAAATGCTAGTTTAAATCCATATGCAATACACAAATATTTCAAACACAACCTTAGATGAGCCAAAATCAGTGCACCCGTGACTCATTTGATTTTCTCTTTATGGTTTTGTGTGGATATGTTCTCCAACACAATATTATTCAATCCCCAAATAGATGCATGAAAACAGGATGATGATCCTAAGTGAAATCTAAAAATGGAGAATTAGATGAATGGTAATCAGGAAAACTAAGTGCAAACTAGGATGTAAATGATTATCTAAGATACTAGATCCTAGATGGATATGGCTCATGATGATAAACTAAATGATGTGAAAACAAAAATAAAATCTAAGATGATAATAACTATGAGATGAATGCAAGATCTAAGAGTAAGTGAGAAAATAACATGAAATGAAAGCTTGAAAACTAAATGAGCATTATAACACTATAATAAAAATGCAATATGCAAATGAGGAGTTTAGGCCCCTAATTATAGATTTTTGATGGGCTTGGATGAGGTGGATCCTATGTGGTATCCACATAAGAGCCACATGGGATAAAGGGGTGGCCATGCAAGAGGGAGAGTTTCTCACACATGTGTGAGCAACTCTTGAAAGTGATGGCTCAATGACAAGTGTAAGAGGGTGATAAGCCCAAAGTGTGTCACATGTTAAGTGTCTTCCAAAGAGGAAAGAGGAGAAAAGGTGTACGAGAAAAGGCTTGGGCCATTTTAGGCAAAGGGAATGGAAAACTCCCATAGAAGGGGTGCTCACACATGTGTGAGCACCATTAGGAGGTTAATTGTTGTATGAATTACAAGATTAGCCTAATTAATCTAAGATTAATTAGAAGGGTAGGCTTAGGGGGATAGTGATGGGTATAGATTAGGAATCTAGGCTAGGTTTAATGTTAGTTTAAATTAAATTTAACTTAACCAAGGTTTAGGAGAAATAAGATAGGTGGGAGGAATAAATAAATTAAAAAATATATTTAAAGGGATTATGGATAATCATATATTAAATAGGATTTAATATATTAAGGGAAAGTATTTAAATTAAATTTAAATACTTTAGGAGAATGAACCTATTTAATTAAATAAATTTAATTAAATAGATAGATGAATATAACAAGTATAATTAATTAGTTAAAATCAACTATAGTGTTACAGTGGACATTAATTTAATTTAATTTAATTAATGTTAAATGACTAAGGACATTTTTAGATATCTACAATAACCAACGAAGTACTAGTGGTGGAGCATATTTTCTTGACTCTTAGTTGGTTGCATGGTCGAGTAAGAAGAAAGATTATGTATCATTATCTACTGCTGAAGTTGAATACATTGCAACATCCTCATGTTTAACTTAGGTACTATGGATGAAATAAACTCTAAAGGATATTGGCATATCATTTGATGAATTGATCTCAATTATGTGTGATAATACCAGTGCTATAAATATTTCCAAGAATCTGGTACAACATTCCAGAAAAAAATACATATCCATCAGATATCATCTTTTAAGAGAGAAGGTTTTGGACAATGAGGTCAAACTTGAATATGTACCTACAAAGGAGTTGATTGTAGATATCTTTACAAAACTATTGTGCAAGGATAATTTTGAGTATCTTAGGCAGAAGTTGGGGGTTCTACCTGAGATTGTGTTTAGTAGATGCACTAGTGTGTGCATTGGTCCAAGGTATTATATGTTTACTCTTATTTGGATCAATTCTTAGTGGCTTCCTCTCAGCGGGAGTAAATTGTGCTTTGTAGGGGGAGTTTTTCCCTTTGTCACTATTGTCAAAGGGGGAGATGAATAGCTATTTTCATGATGACATTATTTGATATTGAGATATTTTCTTTGTTATTGATGAATGTTTCCATCAATGACAAAGTGGGAGATTGTTGTAATGTGATGTTGATGCTATTATCATTGTTGTAATTAATGGTTGTCATTGATGTCAACATATCTTATGTTTGGATGTGGATTTGATGCTTTGGTGATTCGGTGTAGCATGCTCCAGATGATGTGCTAAGAAGATCTATCTTTACTCTTGTTCGTCCTAGTCCCATTCATCTTGCAACATAATGTGGTTCACTCATTTGGGTTCGGACCTATCTGGAAAGTGGTTATTGTGCTTTGGAACATGTGTTTACGTTGTAATGTGTACATCCTATTTCTTGGTTCTGATTACCATGGTGATTGTGTAGCATGTTGTATTAAGAGAGGAGGTTCTATGTGGTCCATGTTTCATTCCTTACCACCACAGTAATATTTTGTGGGGACCTATTTCAATTTGTGTTAGACCAACTTAGTTTTTTTTTATGATAGGATGCCATGGGATAAGAAAGAAATGATTATGTTCAATGCTAATGTGAATGAGTGTACATAGTGAATGCAAATTAGATAAGGAAAGATCTATGTATTGATGAGTATGCAAATTTGTGCAACTGGTAGCAGATTATAATATCATTCTTATGTTGTTGATGGGTAAGTTCACCAAGAAGGTGAACAAAAAGGGGGGTATAAGCATGGTATAAGTGCCTAATTTTTTTTGGAAATCAGACAAACCTAAACTTTGAAGAGAAATTCGAGAGTCATGCTCTCAAAATTAGGAGATGTGAAAATATAAGAATTGTAGTTATCTAAATCTAGTTTCTAAAATACTAGTTTTTATTTAAATGGATAAGATTAAGAGGGTCAGACCTGCTTCACATGAAAAAATGTTCCTAATTTTTTCAGAAAAACATAACATAGTACTTCTAGTGTGTGCTCCACAAAAGATATAGTTAGATTCAGTATTTTGAAAAACCCTTGTGTATATTGATAGGTAAGAGTGACAGATAGAAGTTGTGTATTTTTTTTAAATTTTTTGAGTAGTTTTTTTAAATTATTTTTGAAGTGGGTGCATCCTAAAAATCAAGTGTTTGTTCGTGTGTTGGGCATAACTTGGACCAAAATAATAAAAAATGCAAAAAAAAAAAAGAAGTGTGTAGAATCAAGTCTAGAACAATAGTATGTAGTTTGTTTTGAATTTTTTCAAGTAGATCAAAAGTTATTAAGAAACTGGTAGACATGTGTCTTTGAGAATTATAAAGATACCGGTAAAGAAAATTAAAGTTTACTATGTAATTTTGTCCACAAATAGAAAAAATTATATGGTCAGAAAGCTGAGAAGACGTGTGAAATTATGGTGGTAATTTTACAAATACCCACTTGATGATGTGTAAACCTGATGATGTGGAAGTTGAGAAATCATCCTGGAAGAACACAAGATGTGTAAAGGGAGAGAAATGGAGGGAAACATGCTCCCAATCCTTAGGGTCATTGTCCAGCCCTCTTACCTAACAATAACATGATTGAGTTCCTAACTATTTCAAAACCTGATCGGGTTATGTAAGACTAAGACATTCTTTCCTAGTTCTTAATAATAGGATCAGGTTCCTAAACACTAAAAGATCGATCATGTTATCTAGAAGTAGAAATGCATTGTGCATAATTCAAGTTTTGCATATGTTTTTAATTCTCCAAAATGCGATCACATTTTGGAGAATTAAAAACATATGGATGTAAACTCAATATACACTACACATGTGTGTGTGTGTGTGTGTGTGTGTGTGTGTGTGTGTGTGTGTGTGTGTGTGTGTGTGTGTGTGTGTGTGTGTGTGTGTGTGTGTGTGTAGACGTCCAAAAATATTAATATTATTATTAATATTATTTTCCCTCTTATTCCTCTAACTATTTAATTCAATTAATTAAATAGTTTCATTTATCAATAGTTTAAATACTATTCTAATGTGTTTTATTTAAACACATTTTGTCTCATGAAATTCCCTTTTTAATAAATTTATATTTATTAAATCCTCCATTTTCCTAATTCTTCTAAACCATAATTTATTCAAATTTGATTTGAATAATACCCTAAAACCCTAGCTAGAAAC
>MU225802.1:59828-71846 GCA_018584345.1 Thuja plicata | reverse complement strand
CCCTAGCTAGAAACCTATTAATCCTACCCTAAAGCCTACCCTATTCCTACCCTACTCCCATCACCTCATTTCCTAAGTATGCTTCCACACCTAATTGTCCTCTAAATTATGTTTAATGGGTGATTCCAAACCTTTTTAAGGCTAATGGAATGCTCACCCACATGGGGAATTTCTCTCCAAAATGGGCACCCATTCCTCTTAAATTATCTCATACAACTTTGTCTCCTCCTTTGAAATATTGAGCTACTCAATATTAATGCCAATTTTGACTCAAAATTGGGCATCTTTTCAAAGCCATGCGTCTCTTATGTGGCTCTTATGTGGATGCCACATAGGTGCCACTTCATCCAAGCCTTTTCCTCTCTCCAAAAAATCTATAAATAGAGGCCTTCTCCTCTCATATTTTCATCTCTCAATTTGCATTGTTATCATGCTAGAATTGTCTTAGAATTTCATAGTTGTTTTCATGCTAATGTTCTTAGATGCTGGTTTCTTATTTTTCATGCTTAAATCATCATAGAAATCACATGCTAGGTTGTAAATGGTTAATGAATATTAGTTTCTATATTAGCATATGCATATCATCTTTTATTTCATAGCTTAAATTAGCATTTTGAAGAAGATTTTGAGACTAGTTCCTCATACTAGCTCTTGAATCTTTCTTCTTGTTCTCATAGTCTTGCATTTTTGCATTTGGGATCCATAGCAATTGTGTGTTTAAGAGAGCACACCCACATCCATCCAAATAAGAAAATCAAAATGAGTAGAATAGGGTGCTTTTATTTACTCATTTTTAGCTTAATCTGATGTTATATGGTGTCTTTGTTGTTTTCTTGATCTCTTGCATGCTTTCTTGATATGATTCATGTGCTAACCCGCTAACGTTTGCATGTTTGAGCTTTCTCCCAACAAGTTGAAGGATTCCTCATACACATTCTGGCACGCCCGGTGGGAACACCTAGAGAATACTCCAGCCCAAATTTCCATCCCAGATCTTCTCCGCACATCACCCACTTATCAAGAGATCTTTAATAAAGCCATGCAAGAATCCCGTGTTCCCATCGAAATCAACCTCACTGAGTTCTAAAACCTTGCCAGACACCTGTCTACATCTTGTGGGGTCTCCTTTAGACCAACAAATATACCCTCCAACAAAACCGATCATAATCTCCCACTCTGTATCACTGTCATGGTTAAATATTTTTCCATCAAATGGGTCATGATAGATAATGGATCGGCCCTAAATCTGTGTACTCTAAAATTCATAAAATAGTTGGGCTGCACTAAGGCTGATATCACAAATGATGTCATCATAATAAAAGCATATGACAATCTGGAGCGTACTTCTGAAGGCACCATAATTTTACCCATTCAAGTGGGTCCAGTTATCCAAGAGACATTATGTCATGTTGTTGATCTTGACCTTCCCTACAACATCCTCCTCAAATGCCTCTAGATTCATTCTATGCAAGCCATCCCATCCACCTACTATCTGTGCATAAAATTCCCATACAAAGGCACTAAGATCACCATCCGCGTAGATCCCAATCCCTTCACATACTGCAATGCGTTGGAGACATCCTTTCCACATTCCACTCATTGTCTCAGGATTGATATTTGCATCTCTGTCGCCAGCTCATCTCGAATCCATTCAGATCCAGAAACAATCTTCTCCT
This sequence comes from Thuja plicata, assembly GCA_018584345.1. Classification (NCBI taxonomy): domain Eukaryota; kingdom Viridiplantae; phylum Streptophyta; class Pinopsida; order Cupressales; family Cupressaceae; genus Thuja; species Thuja plicata. Next base: position 70,170 of record MU225802.1, on the reverse strand, counting down.
CCACCTTGTCCACGGTCAAGATCAACAACAAAGGTTGTGGTGATTACGCTTTATCTAATGCCTTCACAGTTGGAGCACTGCCCATTGATCCTCACACTCAAGGCCGCCAGCCTAGTCTAAGCAAAACAAAATCAGAGACAACCAAGGTACTACAATTTGGTTCTACCACTTTTATATCACAAGGTACTCTGATTGGCCAGGAAATGGCACCAAACATCAATCAATGGCTATATAAATATCCACCACCCAAGGACACAAGTCGGCTCAATTACTTCAAAGATAAGTACCCCACAACGCACAAGCTGGTGACAGAAAAATGGAACTACCAAGGAGGTGGCCTTGGTTATAAAGAGAACGGAATGAAAGATCCTATTGTACCTACCCGACTAGAAAGGCACCTGGGCCTTGGTATGGGCTCTGACATGACTACGGACACCAATGAGTTCATCAACTACTCCTCTTGTCGACCCCTAGGAAAAATTGCTGACATCAAAGATATCCCGAAAGAGAAAGTTGTGAGACCTTATGATGATGTTTTTGACAATGAAACCTTCCTGGGCAATGTTTTCCTACAACAAATTTCCATCCTCTTCATTGACCTCCCCCTCCGTTATCCCAAACTCATAGACTGGGACCAACCAAGTGTCATATACGTTGACGAGTTCCAAAGTGAAGATGCGCTCCTAAGATTTATGGTAGCAATCAAGCAAAGCAGTGACTCGGGGAAAGACTCAGCATATGTCTACAAACTAGACCCAAAGGCATACTTTGGGGAAGAGGAGAACTTTAGCCACAAAAATGACGCAGAAAATAAAAAGAAAAAATTAAAAAATCAATCTCCTAGTGAAAACCCCTCTGGGGCGCTATCTGATCATAAAAAAGTAAAAACAAAGAGCGTATCCCCTGGTGGAAACCTCTTTGAGGTGCCAAAGGATCAAGATTCTCCTCTTCCTCTTATCCAAGATTACAGGCTTGAACAATCATCAATTCTCATTGAAGAAGCAAAACCTGTCAATCTGGGTACCAAAGAAAATCCCGCCATCACATACATAGCAGCGTCTCTGTCTGAAGCAGAAGAAAGTGATATTATCACTTTATTAAAGGAATCCATCAACAAGTTCACATGGTCTTACTCCCACATGCCGAGGTTAGATCCCAACTTGGTGGTTCACCATCTAGAAATGGACCCAAACATCAAACCTATCAAGCAAAAGCTCAAAAAGATGCATCCTAAAGTGGCACTACTTGTCAAAGCAGAGCTAGAAAAATTACTCCACACCAAGATCATCTACCCCATTGACTATTCTGACTATATTTCTAATATGGTGCCCATCGCTAAGCCAAATAAATCAATCAGAATATGCACAGATTTCAGAGACCTCAATAAGGCATGTCCCAAGGACGATTTCCCCTTGCCAAACATAGACATGATTGTAGATCTCACAGCAGGACATGAGATGTTGTCACTCATGGACGGATTTTCTGGATATAAATAGATCTGCATTGTAGAAAAAGATCAACATAAGATGGCATTCACAACCCCTTGGGGCACCTTCTGCTATAACATGATGCCTTTTGGCTTAAAGAACACTGGGGCAACCTATCAAAGAGTAATGACTGTCATTTTTCATGACATGATCCACAAGATCCTTGAAGACTATGTGGATGATATCTTAGCAAAATCAGTAAAAAGGGAAGACCACCTGGATGTTCTGGAATGTGTCTTTGACAGAATTGGACACTATAGCTTAATTCTCAATCCTAAGAAATGTGTCTTTGGAATCACATCAGGGAAACTCCTAGGGTTTATTGTATCCAGACGAGGCATTGAAATCAATCCCAAGAAAGTGCAAGCTATCATAGAGATGCCTCCACCAAAAACATTCTAACAATTATGTAGTCTCCAAGGAAAGCTACAATCTGTGTGCCATTTCATTTCTCAACTAGCAGACAAGTGCCAACCATTCACTCATCTCCTACGCAAAGACAACACATTCAAGTGGGATCCTTAGTGTCAGAAGAGTTTTGACAAAATCAAAGAATACTTGGCTAATCCACCCATCTTGGTACCACCTATACCTGGTCGACCACTCATACTATACATTTCTACTACTACTACAGCACTGGGGGCACTCCTTGCTCAATTGAATGATGAAGGAAAAGAAAGGGCCATTTATTATATCAGTCAAACCTTAGTAGGTTATGAGCTCAATTATTCTCCTATGGAAAAATCATGTCTGGTAGTGGTCTTTTCCACTCAAAAACTTCACCACTACATGCTTAGTCATACAACCAAGATCATTTCAAAGGTGGATCCTCTCAAATACCTACTTTCTAGAACTACACTTACAGGTCACATGGCAAAATGGGTTATGTTGCTAAGTGAATTTGATATTTAGTATGTTGAAAGAATATTTCCTCCACTTATAGATAACATAGGTACCACATTTATAGAATAAATCTCCTGATGCAATGGCCATAATTGGCTCCCTTCTCAAGATTCCTCACGATTCTACGCAATACAAATTCTTAGTTGAGCAACTACATGCTCCCACTTATGAGAATGATGAATCGAATCGTGTATGTGTCTTGGTTGGTCCCCAGTCCCCGTGGTACCACGACATCCAAGCTTACCTACAAAATGGTATCATATCTCCCCATCTCACTACAAACCAATGCCAAAAATTTATCTGAAGAGCATCCCGTTACACCCTCATAGCCAATACCCTCTATCGTTGAGGTTATCACAATGTGCTCTCTAGATGTCTAGATGAAAATGAAGTTGCCCAGGCTTTACAAGAGGTACATGCTATAATCTACGGTGCCCACACGAGTGGCATGGTCCTAGCCAAGAAACTTCTATGTATAGGGTACTATTGGCCTACAATGGAACATGATGCTTGTGAGTTTGTCAAAAAGTGCCTACCTTTCCAACAACATGCTAATTTGATCCATGCTCCTGCTCAGGACCTCAAACCTATTGCGCCTCCTTGGCCCTTCTCTTGTTGGAGGTTTGACCTCATTGGTAATACTAATCCCCTCTCCTCTAAAGGCCACAAGTACATAATCATAGCTACGGAGTACTTTACAAAGTGGATTGAAGCAATTCTGCTCACACTCACTACTGGTGTCTAGATATCCAAATTCATCCTCTATCACATCATTTGCCGCTTCAGCATACCTTCCACCATCTTCACAAATCACGTACACAATTTGAAAATCAACACGTTAGTGATCTCTGTGCTCGCCTCCATATCCATCACCATTTTTCTAGTCCATATTTCCCGCAAGGTAATGGCCAAGCTAAGGCAGCTAATAAAACCATCCTCAAAATCCTCAAGAAAGTTGTCAATGATACTGGTCATGACTGGCATCTCCAGATCAATCCTGCCCTCTGGGCATATTGCACTTCCTACTGTTCTCCTACTAGTACTACTCCCTACTCCCTAGTCTATGGTGTTGAAGTAGTATTACCAATTGAGGTTGAACTACCCTCTCTCTGAGTATCACTAAGAGGCCTGATTGATGATGAAGATTACCGGGTAGCTTGACTCACACAGCTAGATCTCCTAGATGAAAAGTGCCAGCAAGCTTATGACCACCTGATTGTTTACCATAATAGACTCAACTGGAACTATAACAAGAAGGTCCACACATGTCAATTACAGGTAGGAGACCTTGTGCTGAAAGAAAACCATAAAGTGGGTATTGATCAAGAAAAGAAAGGCAAGTTTGAAGTCACCTGGCAAGGCCCATATTTTGTCACTGCATGCTTTGGTTCTAGGGAATATCAACTCTCCACTCCTGAAGGAGAACCATTGAATGATCCTATCAACATCATTCAGCTCATGCGCTTCTATGCCTGGCGGTTGGTTGTTCATTCTAGTTTTCTGAGAAAATCCATAAAAAGTATAAAAGTCCTGAAGAAAGCACAAAAACAATGAAAAACAGTCTTGAAAAAATCTCTAAAAAGTAGAAAAATGAAGCTGAAAAAAATGGTTGTCCTAGTGAAAACCTGGTAAACAGGCACTGAGGTAATATCAAAAAGAAAAATCAAAAAGATCCAAAGAAATCAAAAAGAAAAATAAAGAGAAAAACTTTTGTCCAATGGTGAAAACTTGGCAATCAGGCGCCTTGGACAAATATGGGTGATGAAAACCTGGAAACAGGTGTCACACATAGTGGACCATTCCATTATCTATCAAAATATCATCTCCTACCATCACCAGCACCATTTCCACGTTCCCTATATTCCCTGGGTGTTCCATACGCACTAGTCCACAATGATCTCCTCGTATCCTGAGCTTTTGAACGCATAATCTTGTATATTATTGTCCATACATTGTACTATTCTGAGAGCCCTGAGCATCATTCCTGTATATTTCTCATGTCTTGAGTTTCTCCTTATCATACATTGAGTTTATAGTTTGTTGGTAGTGCGCTTTTGATCAATCCACTCAGTCAGTCCTGTCTTTTTGGAAATGAGTCTTGAGGATGTATCCTTCCTCTTGTCAACTTAAATTTGGGTTATTGTCATCTTTGGGTTCTCGCAAGATGTATCTCCCCTCCTGAACTAATCAATTACCACACGCACCTATCACGCACATCAAGACAAGTAACATGATCCAATCAAACCTCAGCAGCAACCTTTTGTATGTAATCATTGTAACTAATCACTTGTAATTAATCTTCTTGATTTTATCCGTGTACATTCGTGACACATCCCATCGTCCTGCCATCATGCTAACAACTTGAGTCGTTGTCCTGCTAACATTCCCTGCCTGATCCTTCATAGTCCACCCGTCTGGTTTATCAGTTGATTGTGACACACACCAAAAAAAAATAAAAAAATAATTAAAAATAATAATAATAAAAAAAATTTGAGACTCAAATGCCATAGCTTGTTCAACCTCAAACAACTCATCATCTGAGATCTTCAGTCGCACTTTGCATTCCTTCACTATGGATGCTTTTGGGGATTGAAAGCAAGGAAATTGATGCAGAGAACAACTGAAAGAAAATCCAAGAACAAGAGAACGATGATCTGTCGCTCATAGTATCATTAGTTAGATTCATTTTAAGATCATTTAAGGCATCTTGCATTCATTTTAGGTGCATTGTTAATTCATCTTCCATTATAAATTCATTTTAGAGTCATGTTATCTTGCATTATTGAGTTCATTTTAGGTTCATTATATTATCTTGCATTGTTAGATTCATTTTTAAGATCATTTAAGTCATCTTACATTATTGAGTTCATTTTAGGTTCATTATATTATCTTGCATTGTTAGATTCATTTTTAAGATCATTTAAGGCATCTTGCATTATTGAGTTCATTTTAGGTTCATTATATTATCTTGCATTGTTAGATTCATTTTTAAGATCATTTAAGTCATCTTGCATTATTGAGTTCATTTTAGGTTCATTATATTATCTTGCATTGTTAGATTCATTTTTAAGACCATTTAAGGCATCTTGCATTATTGAGTTCATTTTAGGTTCATTATATTATATTGCATTGTTAGATTCAGTTTTAAGATCATTAAAGGCATCTTGCATTATTGAGTTCATTTTAGGTTCATTATATTATCTTGCATTGTTAGATTCATTTTTAAGATCATTTAAGGCATCTTGCATTATTGAGTTCATTTTAGGTTCATTATCTTATCTTGCATTGTTAGATTCATTTTTAAGATCATTTAAGCCATTTTGCATTAAATATATATTTTAGGTCCATTTCATTTGCATTAAATATATATTTTAGGTCCATTTCATTTGCATTAATCATACATTTTAGGTCCATTTCATTTGCATTAATCATACATTTTAAGTTCATTATCTTGCATTAATCATACATTTTAGGTTCATCTTTCATTCATCCATTTTTATCATCTCACATCATTACAACATTTACAACATATACCATTTGCATAATTCATTCATTTAGATTCATTTTAGTATTGCATTGTTAAAACATCATTCATCTATGCATATTCATAAAACATCAGCATATATATTGCATACATCATAAAAAGCACATCACATCCTGCATCCACACACGTCAGTACATTGTCACATACATATAAGCATCATCCATCCTGCATAAGTCATACATCATATATACATAATCAAGTCATCCATATACATCACATCCTGCAAGCATCAAGTGCTAGTCATCATATAGTATGCATCAACACATCATATAAATCACACATCATGAGCATCAATAACAGTCCTCATCATATATGTATAATGTCTGTCAATAAAATACATCACATGCACCTCAGTGCCAATATACATGTATAAATATTGAAAATACAAAACTGTGTGTCATATAATCCTCTGAATAATCATGTTGGTGGTTGTGATGGCTCACCTCCCTGTTCTGGTGGTGGACCTAGTGGCATCCCCACTGATCCCTGTGAGGCAAAAGTCCACAGTGTGCTCTGAGAACAAGATCTCTTTGAGTAATCTCATCTTTGTCCCTCAGGAACAAGCTGATGATAGAGTGCTCTATAGTGGGATGCCTCCCTCCCTGCTCTATTCATATCTCTGTGGGCTGCGAACACCTCTGCTACCACCTGTCCTACCCCACCTGCCACAACTGCCTATCGAGCAATGTCTCACTCAGCCCTGTATGTCTCTTCCCGTCGCAGTGCTGCATCCCTCTCTAAGGTCAATGCATCGATCTACTCCATCACCTGCTCCATCTACAGGGTCAGTGTGTCTAGCTGGCCTGTGAGAGTATCTATCTCAGCCCGTAAGTCCCCAGTGTCCCGCGTCAGGTCCACCATCACGAACTCGCCTAAGTCCACCCTACCCTGAAGAGTGTCCAATGAACCCTTTTCCTGTGTCGTCTCAGCCTTCAGTAAACCCTGTATCTAGGCTATCTCTGCATGTAAGCTAGCATCAGACACCACTGCCATATCCAGTAAACCATGCAGTCAGGTACACTTTGTCTGAAGACTGTCTCGCTCTGTGAGGACAGTATCATATGTCTCTTGTGCCACATACACTGCGGGTGGCCCCTGTGGTGCATGTACCTATGGTGGCACTAGTGGTGCCTATGCCTGTGCCTGATCCTATGGTGGCACTGGCGGTGCCTATGCCTGATCCTATCCTGGTGCTGGTGGGGGTCCCTATGGCACCTAATCCTATACCTATGCCTCTACCTGAGGTCTAACCCATCTTTGTGGCCTCCTCCTTTGACCAGCTACTGAGGTCTCTAGGACATCCCTAATCTCAGTACCATCGCCCATGTCCAAATCCCCTGTAGGCTTCTCATGAGAAACCACCTGCGCTGGGTCAGTCAGTCTGATGGGTGTATGTGTAGCCCACCATGCTGAGTACTCTGGGGTCATCCCCGCATCTGTAATATCTGGTCGCGCGATAAAATCTAGTCATGGCATGTCCCTCTAGGATGCCCTCACTATGATAGCATCCATATACCAGCCCTAGGTCCCTACCTCCCTGGTGACATGAGGATGTAAAGCATCCTCTACCACCACTCCCTGCTGCAACCAAAACTACCTCATGACCCTAAACGGTCTATATCTCTCTATCTGGTGGATAGTCCTACCCAGAAGAAAGAAATTAGTCTAAATGTAAGAGAGGTATAAAAATTCCTCAAATCCATCCTCCACCCTCACTTCCCAATCCATCGCCCCCCATGGCTCACATAACCTATACGGGGTCCAGCAGAAAACCTGAACCTCATCTAACAACCGTCTCCAGTATCCCGTCTGACCAACAGAGGTGTATCTAAGAGGGAGCCTATATCTACAGGCATAAGGCTCCCTAGGCTGGCGTGACTCCCTAACCCTCAATGGCCAAAACACTGCAATATGCTCCCATGCCCACACTAACAACAGTGTAACCCCTGTCCCCATGTTGCATGCCTCGCGGTACGCAGCCATGTGCAAATCATGGTATAGCTGTCTGAGGATAACATACCCCCAGTAGTAGGAGGTCCCCTCCTTTAGCATTTGAGCTAACACCCATGACCATCCCATCCCAAATTCGTGTCCCGCTAGGTCCGCTAGCATGCATCTCCTGACCAATCTGGCAATATAGAGAGCTATGCACCTGAGTCTCCTATCGACTGTTGACTGCCAGGGCATCCAGGTCCAGTACGTAGGGATCCGCCTCATCGGCCACCTAAACGTGATCTCCATGTAGTGGTCACTGTCCTCCAACCTATATCTATGGATCGCCCCTCGGATAGGTATCCTTAGAATGCGCCACACGTCCTCCAAGGTAATCGTCGCCTCTCCAGTAGGAAAGTGGAAAGCGGTCGTGTTGCTATGCCACCGCTCGATCAAGGCGGTCATCATACCATTGTGCGTCTGTATCCTAGGCCAACGGGGCACATAGTCTAAACCAACCATAGCTAATAAGCCACATTCATCCTCTGTCAGCTATGCCTCTAGCTCCATCATCAGAGGCCAATGCTCTCGAGATCCCAATGGTGGGAACTACTCCTGCAACGATTTAAGAATCCACCATGTCAGTCACCTGTTCTTCTAGTCCTAATCTAACCCTCCCCGAGTGGGGTATTTTGTCCCTAGGTTTTATGCCGACCAATCCCCGGCCCCCACTGGGTCCCTTCGTTTCCTTCCCTCTCGGCGTTTTCCCTTTTAAGCGCAAACGTCAGTTCAGCCAGAAACACCGGTTCATGCACCGGCGTCTCTGCCTGTTTACCCGCAGACCAGCATCTTTGAAGACATGGGTCTAGGTCCGGCATCTTCGAAGATGTCAGTCCAACACCAGTGGCTCTGGAGATGCCGATTGGAGAACCAGTGTCTCCAGTCTAAAACCTAATTTACCCTCATTAATGACTACCTACCCCCCACCCAAAAGCTATAAATGATTTAACAACAATTAATGCAAGGTATAGGATAGTCCACTCACCGGTAACGGTCACTTGGTGGGCCTCCTGTGTGTCCTAACATGCTCTCCAAGCTGTCCCTTCATCCTCTCATCAGCCATCGTTGCACTCAAAGCTCAGATTTGCACTATTCACTATTCACAAATGACCTTCTTTAACCCCCCAGGCCATCTTATAGCCCCCATTTTTGCCAAAAATTTTCCCCACCCATCTTTGCCCCCCCTCCCCCCGTATATATTTTTTGTATATATTGTCATGTTGTATAGCTGAAATATGCAAAAAATCCCAAAACCATTTTAAAATCGTGAAAAATCCAAAAAATTCTAAAAACATCAAATAATCTAAAAAATCATGCAATAAACAATTCATTCTTCCCGCATTGTCCCTAATCTTCAATTTCAGACATGGTTTGACTCACGCGACTGCGACACTTTTTTTTTCACCAAATCAATTTCGCGACTGATTGTCCTTGCGCTCCGTCCTATTCACAGCTTTTTCCAGCAAATTTCTTTCCATCAAATCCAATCAAATCAAATCCTTGCCCGTCAGGATGCATCCTTCCAGCATCGGCATATCAAATCTTTCATTAATCAATCCTATTCATGGCAAGAACTTTAGACCGAATGACTGCTTGGTCATGAGGCCTTCTTTAATGATTTTATCTTTTTGTGTCAGTTCAAATCTACTCACCACTACCTCGATCTGCTATATCTTAGTACATGGTGACAGGTCAGTACTGATACCTGTGTCTTTTGCAGTGTGCTTTTGTTTGAGTGTCTATTCCACGCAAAGGAATCTTGTCATCTGTGTTTTCTAACACCTGATGCATACCTCCTCTTGCAATATCAAAATCGGATGTGCTCTCCATATTTTTCACACAAATAGATCCCAATGATCATTTAGCTGCATTTAGTTTCATTTGCATTTGCATTCTTAGCAGCATTCTTCATTACATTTCTGAAGGCTTCTATTTATTCCCTCCTTCCATTCCCCTCTCCCGTTGCGTCCTTTTTTGAGAAAATCCCACAACATTGTCTTCGTTGTGTTCTTTTCTCGAGGGGGCACAACCCTGTACCGTTGTTGCTTTAGCACGACTCCTAGAAACCCTCTTCCTCTGGGGCAACTCATTTTCTTTTCTTTGACAAAATGTCACTTGCGACGCCACGTCAAAGAGGGGCAAAATGTAGATGTCCAAAAATATTAATATTAATATTAATTTTATTTTTCCTCTTATTCCTCTAACTATTTAATTCAATCAATTAAATAGTTTCATTTGCTAATAGTTTAAATACTATTCTAAATGTATTTTATTTAAATACATTTTGCATCCACAAATTCTCCTTTTAATAAATTTATATTTATTAAAATCCTCCATATTCCTAAATTCTTCTAAAACATGATTTATTCAAATTCAATTTGGATTATAATCTAAACCCTAGCTAGGAACCTACTAA
>MU225802.1:12598-53840 GCA_018584345.1 Thuja plicata | reverse complement strand
TCCTCTCTCCAAAAACTCTATAAATAGAGGCCTTCTCCTCTCATATTTTCATCTCTCAATTTGCATTGTTATCATGCTAGAATTGTCTTAGAATTTCATAGTTGTTTTCATGCTAATGTTCTTAGATTCTAGTTTCTTGTTTTTCATGCTCAAATCATCATAGAAATCACATGCTAGGTTCTAAATGGTTAATGAATATTAGTTTCTATATTAGCATATGCATATCATCTTTTATTTCATAGCTTAAATTAGCATTTTGAAGAAGATTTTGAGACTAGTTCCTCATACTAGATCTTGAATCTTTCTTCTTGTTCTCATAGTCTTGCATTTTTGCATTTGGGATCAATAAAAATTGTGTGTTTGAGAGAGCACACCCACATCCATCCAAATAAGTAAATCAAAATGAGTTGAATAGGGTCTTTTTATTTACTCATTTTTAGCTTAATCTGATGTTATTTGTTGTCTTTGTTGTTTGCTTGATCTCTTGCATGCTTTCTTGATATGATTCATGTGCTAACCCGCTAACGTTTACATGTTTGAGTTTGCTCCCAATAGATTTAAGAATTCCTCATACACAATATATATGTGTGTGTGTGTGTGTGTGTGTGTGTGTGTATAAATGCATGTCTCTCTCTCTCTCTCTCTCTCTCTCTCTACTTTTTCTATTTGTCTACCTCATCTCCCTCCCCTCTCCTATCTTCCTAATCTATCCTCACTTGAATCATAAATGTTCTTTAGGATTTGTCCTAGGGAGAAATGAAATTTTTAGATAATAAAAACACGTATGGGATTTATAAGAATATGAATTTGGTGTATTTATTAAGTTCTTCAAAACCTAATCAGGAATTGAAGAAATTTAGGCTCGGTTTTACCCATCTATAACCCAATGAGGTTAATTGAAATTTTAAATAACCTAATCATGTTACAAATGTTGGAGATTTGTTTCTGTGCAGTTGATTGATTGTATGTTTGTCATTGATGACAACATATAATACACAATAGTGATTCTGTATGTACTTATTAGAATGATGATATCAAGCCTTGCGTGGTTAGATACATGTTGTAGACATATTTATTATGTTATGTTCATACACGCAGATCCAGATATGATGTTTGAGTCAAGTTGTGTAATTCTGTTATTGGCAGTTATAGTTTTGGAAGAGTATCTATTTAGAGCCGACGTATGTAACGTGTTTCTTGAGTTGTGCCTATCTTCAGGATATACATTTGTATATTCATTTTTAGTTATGAGTTGATGATTTTTATCTAAAGGCTCCTAACGTGTTTCAAGAACATTGCAAAGTTAGAGATGATTTGGTGAATCCAACTTAGTGAAGCGTCGCGTCTGTTCAGTTTGTGTTGCGCAGACTTAATATTGTTTGCGTGCTTAGTAGAACCAACAAGGATGTTATGAAGAGTTGTCTTATAGGTCCCGTGATCTCATACTTTGAGGAAGATACTTATAGCAAGTCATTTGTGATACGCTAAGTGTGAATGATACGAAAAGAGATAGAAGATGTATAGAGCAGAATATCAAATGTGGTTCATTCATCAAGAGTCTATGTGAAGAAGAAGTGAAAGATTACAATACACTGGAACTGATCAAGATAGTAGGTCTACTCTATAGTTCATCATCAGATATAGTGCATATCTATTATATAGAAGGTTGTAGCCTTCACCATTAAGCAGTGAGATTTTGGACAGTGAGTCCACCACCCCTAACAAGGTTATTTATAAAAGACTCCTAACAGGGTATGACCCTTAACCAGGTCACTATACTTATTACATTGTAAAATACAACTCCTAACAGGTTTGAAATATCTTCTAACAAGGATTACTATAAACAAGTATAGTTCATTGTGGGTGCTAATTCCCACCGGGGTTTTTACCATCTGGTTTCCCCGTAATCAAATTGTGTGTTGTGTACTGTGTTATCTGAATGTGCATTTAATTTATTGTATTCTGAAATTAAAGAAGAAAAAAGAATTAAAGTTACTGATAACTGATTCACCCCCCCCCCCTCTCAATTATCCTTTGGGACTATTCTAACAATTGGTATCAGAGCCAAGTGCCTTGGAGAAGAAGCCTAACAACTTAAGGTAGATCAGATGGCATACTTCAGAAAAGAGAGTCCTAAGTTCGATGGATAAAATTATATGGATTGGAAAAATAAAATTATAACACATCTACAGTGTGTTGGCTTTGAGATCTTTGAGATAGCTACACAAGAAGTTGTTATTCCATCTCTGAAAGACCTTGCAAAGGATGATGCTACTAATAGACAAAAGGAAACATTTACTAATAATGCAATTGCTAAAGAAACCCTAATCAACACCCTATCCAACAGTGAATTTTATGAGATCAAGAAAATTGACAGAGCATACACCATATGGAAGTATTTAGAAGATATGTTTGAAGGAGATATTCAAGCTAAGAATGCGCACAGGAAGACATGGAAAAATAAATACAACAGTCTTGAGATGTTACCCGAAGAGAACATTAGAGCTTACAATCAAAGGATTAATGAAGCAGTCTCTGGAATCAGAAACAATGGTGGAGAAATATCAGAAGAAGATATAATGGACAAGCTATTAACTACCTTAACATCAAACTATGAAAACAAGATTAGTATTCTAGAGGAAACTATGCAATTCTCACAAGACTTCAAGAGAGAGACTTTGATCAGTAAAATTTTTACATTTGAGATATCAAGATTGAAGACTGAACCTAAATGTGAAACAACTTTGAAAAACCTCGGTCCATGGTAATAAATCCTTACACATCTCTAGCCATAATGAGAAAGAAGATATTGATGAAGAACTGGAAGAAATCATAGCTATGATTGCTAAAAGAGAAAAGAAAGGAAAAGGAAAATATCAAGGACAAATTCCTTTCAAACCTTTTTCATGCAACAAGATTGGTCACTTTGCATCTAAATGTCCCACAAGAGTCAAGAAGTTCAGATCTAATTATAAACCTAAATATATAAAGGAATGTTATCATGCTGAAGAAGGTGTAACCTATGAAGATTCAGGAGAAGATGAATTTGGATTTGTTTCCCTTAGAGACATGGATAAGTTGCTTGAGAAAATGGACATTGCAGATAAAAATGAAGAACAAGAGTTAGCCCTAATTTCCAAAGCAGACATCAGAACTAATTGGATCATTGATAGTGGATGCTCTCGCCACATGACAGGTGATAAAGACAGATTTGTTCATCTAGAAAAATACAAAGGTGGTATGGTTAGATTTGGAGATAACACTCAAAAACCTATCATAGGCAGAGGGTCCATCACCCTGGATGGAAAGAATAAGACAGATGATGTTTTGCATGTTGATGGACTACATCAGAATTTACTAAGTGTTGGACAACTACTTGACAAAGGTTATCATTTGGAGTTCAAAGACAACAAATGCATCATTTGTAACAAAGATGGAGACATGATTGCATCAGGATTAAAAAAAAAAGGTAATTTTTTTCACCTCAATTCAGATGTAAGTTGTTTTGTTGCAAAATTGGATGACAGTTGGTTATGGCACAAGAGACTCTGTCATATCAACTTTGATAATATAGTTAAGATAAGCAATGTCAAAGCAGTTAGAGATCTTCCTAGTATTACAAGACCAATAGATACAATATGTAGGGAATGTGTTATGGGAAAGCATGTAATGAGTTCCTTCAGAAGCAAGCAGAACTCAGCTGAAAACAAATTGGACCTAGTGCATACAGACTTATGTGGTCCTACTCAAACAAGATCATACTATGAAGAAAGGTATTTCATTTTGTTTGTTGATGATTTTTCAAGGATGATGTGGGTTTCATTCTTAAAAGAGAAGTCAGAAGCCTTTGAGAAGTTCAAAATATTCAAAGCTAAGGTTGAGAATGAATCTGGATTAAAATTGAAATGTCTGAGATCGGATAGAGGAGGAGAGTTCACCTCTGACAATTTTTATGACTACTGTGAAGAACATGGAATAAAAAAGATAGTTGAGTGCTCCCAGAACCCCATAGAAAAATGGGATTGTAGAAAGGAGGAATACGATTATACTTGATATAACGCGCACAATGATGATTGAAGGAAAAGTTGTGCACACATATTGGAGAGATGCAGTGAACACAACAGTCTATACTATCAACAAAACTCAATTGAGGCCAGGCGCAAATAAGACACCCTATGAACTTTGGTTTGGTAATGTACCTACAGTAAAGTAGTTTAGAATCTTTTGCAGCAAGTGCTACATCAAAAGAGATGATGGTGCTAGTAAGTTTGATGCCAGGAGTGATGAAGTTATTTTTCTTGGTTACTCTACAAAAATCAAAGCATATAGATGTTTCAATTTGAGATTGAAAAAGATAATTGAAAGTACTCATGTAAATATTGATGAAAATTTTATGGTTCAAGAGAGATACTATGAATATGCACCTATGATTGAAGATGAACCTAGGCCTAGTAGCAAAGCTACTGTTATTGAAGAAATGTTTGATTGCATTGATGTCTCATGCAATGACCCTGAATCAAGCAGAGAAGAATCATAGATTATAGAAGAAGTAAAACCTAAGGTTCCTAAATTTACATCTAGATACCATTCAAAAGATGACATTATTGGAGATCAGAGCAACAGTGTTTTGACCAGATCAAAAGCTAAAAGTCTATCAATAGATGAAGAGGTATGTTTACTTTCATAGATTGAACCCTTAAGTGTTGAAGATGCTTGTAATGATTCTGATTGGAAGAACACAATGAAAGAAGAATTAGATCAGATAATTAAAAATGATACATGGGAATGGGTCCCTAGACCCAATGACAAAAATGTGATTGGAACAAAGTGGGTATTCATAAACAAGATGAATGAAGATGGTACAGTAGTAAGAAAAAAAGCAAGATTGGTATGTAAAGGATATGCACAAAGAGAAGGAATAGACTACACTGATACATTTTCCTCTGTGAGAAGAATAGAAGCCATTAAATTGTTCTTGGCCTATGCAACATTCAAAGACTTTAAAGTTTATCAAATGGATGTAAAGTCAGCATTTCTGAATGGTGACTTAAAGGAAGAAGTTTACATAGAATAGCCTGAAGGATTTAATCTTTCAGATAAACCAAACATGGTATGCAGATTAAAGAAAGAACTCTATGTTCTTAAACAAGCCCCAATAGCTTAGTATGAGAGACTTGATGGTTATCTTACCAAGATTGGATTCAAGAAAGGTGTAGTAGATTGTAACTTATTCACAAGAAAGACACCTGATGGATTACTACTAGTTTCTATATTTGTTGATGACATTATCTCTGGAGGTAATGACAAGCTTAGTACAACATTTGCAAAAGAAATGTAGAATGAATTTGAAATGAGCATGATTGGTCCAATAAAATACTTTTTGGGACTAAATGTAAAGTAGAAAAATAAAGGTATATTCATTAATCAGTCAAAATATGTTAAGGAAATATTGAATACCTTTAAGATGGAAGACTGTAAGCCAGTATGCACCCCTATGATAACAAGAAGCAAGCTTTCAAAAGATGGTGATTCCACAGCAGTTGATAAGACATTGTACAAATCTATGATTGGAAAACTCATTTATCTAATTCAATCTAGACCTGACATATCTAATATAGTTGGCATTGTTGGAATATTTGTAGCTGAACCCAAGTAGAAACACCTAATGGAAATCAAGAGGATATTCAGATATCTAAAGGGAACTATAGACTATGGTTTATGGTATCCTAAATCAGAGAATGTACAACTTCATGTGTATACAAATGTAGATTAGGCAGGATGTATTGATGATAGGAAGAGTACTTCAGGAGGAGTAGTATTTCTTGGAGATAGGTTGGTTTCTTGGATAAGCAAGAAACAAAATTGTATCTCTCAGTCTACACCAGAAGTTGAATATGTTGCAGCAACACTGAATTGTTCAACTATGCTTTGGATCAAATAGGTGGTTAAAGACTTTGGTATTTAGGTTGACTATCCTATTGTGATTCACTGTGATAATACTAGCACTATTAACATGTCTAAGAACCCTGTGATGCACGCAAAGACAAAACACATAAAGATCAAGTACCACTTTCCAAGAGAAAAAGTTGCAGACAAAGAAGTGAAATTGGACTATGTGAGCACCAAAGAACAGTTGGTAGATATTTTCACAAAACCTTTATCAAAGGATACTTTTGAGTATCTCAGAGAGAAGTTGGGATTAATTCCATCTCTTGAGTCTGATTAGATAAAGCAGTAAGAACATCAGTCCTTTATGACTGATGAATGGTTGACTACTCTACTTCTAGAGTAGTACCTATGCCTAATTGTTTATGGCACCCTATGCCATTGATGTCAAAGGGGGAGTATATAGTAAGGGGGAGCATACACTCTGGGGGAGTATAAAAATAGTCAGAAGAACTGAAGCGGTGTAGAGGAATTCTGGATGAGGATATTGAGAAGATTATATAAGAAAGAGGACACCATGAACAGAGGATGTTTTTAGTATCATATGTTGCCATCAATGTCAAAGGGGGAGATTGTTGGAGATTTATTTCTGTGTAGTTGATTGATTGTATGTTTGTCATTGACGATAACATATAATACACAATAGTGATTCTGTATGTACTTATCAGAATGATGATATCAAGCCTTGCATGGTTAGATACATGTTGTAGACATGTTTATTATGTTATGTTCATACACGCAGATCCAGATATGATGTTTGAGTCAAGTTGTGTAATTCCATTATTGGAAGTTACAGTTCTGGAAGAGTATCTATTCAGAGCCGACATATGTAAGGTGTTTCTTGAGTTGCACCTATCTTCATGATATGCGTGCGTATATTCATGATTAGTTATGAGTAGATGATTTTTATCTAAAGGTGCCTAACGTGTTTCAAGAACATTGCAAAGTTAGAGATGATTTGGTGAAGACAACTTAGTGAAGCGTCGCATCTGTTCAGTTTGTGTTGCGTGGACTTAATATTATTTGCGTTCTTAGTAGAGCCAAAAAGGATTTTATGAAGAGTTTTCTTATAGGTCCCATGATCTCATACTTTGAGGAAGATACTTATAGCAAGTCATTTGTGATATGTTAAGTGTGAATGATATGAAAAGAGACAGAAGATGTACAGAGCAGAATATCATATGTGGTTCATTCATTAAGAGTCTATGTGAAGAAGAAGTGAAAGATTACAATACACTGGAACTAATCAAGATAGCATGTCTACTCTACAGTTCATCATCAGATATAGTGCATATCTATTATACATAAGGTTGTAGCCTTCACCATTAAGCAGTGATCTTTTGGACAGTGAGTCCACCACCCCTAACAGGGTTATTTGTAAAAGACTCCTAACAGGGTCTGACTCTTAACTAGGTCACTATACTTATTGCATTGTAAAATACAACTCCTAACAGGGTTGAAATATCTTCTAACAAGGATTAATATAAACAAGTATAGTTCATTGTGGGTGCTAATTCCCACCAAGGGTTTGACCATCTGGTTTCCCTGTAATCAAATTGTGTGTTGTGTACTGTGTTATCTGAATGTGAATTTACTTTATTGTATTGTGAAGTTAAAGAATAAAAAAGAATTAAAGTTACTGATAACTGATTCACCCCCCCCCCCCCCCCCCCCCCCCNATAACTGATTCCCCCCCCCCCCCCCCCCTCTCAGTTATCCTTTGGGACTATTCTAACAACAAAGAATTTTGGGTTTTTCGGGGGTGTGTCCACTTTTCTATTCAACAATTTTGTGCACTTACCCTAATTATTGGTGATAGTGACTTCAATGGTGGATTTCTTTTCATTACTCTTATTTTGACAATGATACTTTTTGTATTGATAGTGAGCCTTATTTCTTCAGGGTGGTTAGCCTAACCAACAATGAGCCTTACCTGTAGTGAGAAAACCAACAATGAGCCTTTGTAAAAATCACTTTAACTATTGTTCCTAGTCATGAGAATTAGCTTCTCTGTGGTTTTTCCCATTTTGGGTTTTCGCATAAATTCTAGTGTTCATGGTGTATGGTGTCTTTTTCTTTCATGTTCATATCTATTTTAAGATTCATATTGCTTTAAGTTTTCTCCAAGATTTAATATTGTTAATAATTTTTTTTTATAATAACTGATTCACCCCCTCCCCTCTAGGTTATTCAACCTATTCATCATAAATTTCCCATGTACTCACACTCCAAATCTCTCTCCCTTACAAGTACATCTCTTCATGTATACTTAGATGATATATTACAATGATCTCTTAATATGGTTGACATCAGTGACAACAAACTGCAACATCTCCACCTTTGAATCTTTTGAGGACTTCTATAAAAAGAACAGATTTCTTCCTCATTTGAGTCTAATGAGAAATTGAATCAACTAATGAAAATTTTGTGATTTTGGAGAATGTTGTGATCTTGCTATCATATCATTATCATATTGCATCATAGATTTATCAATACCAATCAACCACACTCCATTCCTATAATGCCATCTTTTGCATGTGCTAAATAACTGAGAGAAAACATCATATTTATAATATTTTGAAGGATAGGAGAATAATGGAGTCAAGAATTTTATGAATATGATGGTATAGATTTTCTTATTTTATGTTTTGCATTTCATAAAGAATATCTCTATTTGTTGTTTGCTAAATTATTTTGTAGATCTATACTTGTGTTTGGGTTGTTAAGGTTTACAAATAGGATTTAAAATTCAGCATACACAAATGTAATAACATGACATAAAGGAGATTAATCACAAAGACATGATTGTATGAAGATTTTTGTAACTTGGCAGTCCAGAATGCTTAGATCTAAGAGGACTTGAAGGATATGGTATTTGAGATGTCACCTTGAATGCTTGATGTGTTGTTGAATACTTATGATGACATGAGATGTGAAAATGAATTGAAAGAATGCTCTTATGTAGGATTCTTAAAGTATTTAATGAATTATTCCAACCTCCAAAAATTATATTGAGACATCAGGATCGGGGAACAACTGGCAGGAACACAACACCAACAATTTGAAATTGGGTTGGAGTTTGTGAGTCAATGGCGCTCTGCCAAAACAATTTGGATCACCATGCAAACATGATATCAAAATTTTAGTATTTTGGCTAGAATAGGCTTGGATAAGAGCTCAGATACCACACAGTAAGGAAAGGGTACAAAATGTGGTGTAAATTATACAAAATTACAATTTACAATGCTACACATCCAAATACCAAATCATATCAAAAGTATTTCTATTATCAAGTATAATGTTATTAATATCACTTGCAAATTTACCATAATAAGACACATGAATCTAGATACTAATAAATAATCATTTTATTATAAAATCTTGATGTTTCACCCTTGTGAACATCACTTAGATGCAATGAGTGTTAACTAAACCGTTCATGCTCATGAGATATAGATTAATATCAACCACTATTCATGAACATGGATTAATGAATTTGAATATAAATTGAAGTACTTGAATCTTGAAAAAAACATAATTATTTAAACATATTTTAACAAGAAAAAATAAAAATCTGCATTCCCTCACAAAATCGTGGAGAATACCTTACACAATAATGAAATAACTAATAATATCTAGTAATCAAGATCCCCATTTTTCTAGCAAGGGAAGGGGACCAATTACCATCCATGTTCCAATTACCATTCATTTGGTTTCACTAATTAAAATCCCACTAATATAATCTAGTCAGCCAATAAACAATAATGGGTCGATAACCTCTTATTGGTATACCCAATTTCTAGAAAAAAAGTTAGTAATTAGACCAATTGGACAACTTTAAATTAGTTCCATTAGCACACAATAATTAGGGCATTTGAGCATAAATATTGGATCGATTGCACAAATTATTTTATGGTAAAAGTGAATAGTTAACGGGGGAATAGGGACTATGCATGGAACATCCACTCAAAATGACAATTTACCCTTGTGTGCAAAAAGAATCCCAAAACATTTGTCGTAACTACCCAAAATTCAAAGCAATAGTTGTAGGCACTCAAGTCACATACGAAGACAATAAAACAAAACTATCAAAGCCCGATGTATCATTTAGGATCTTAGGGTGCACAAAGTTTACCTACAATGGCTACTAGTACCTTTTCCCTTGTTATTGTTTCTATAGTTGTAATCACTTAAGTCGCATACCAAGACAAAAAAAAAATCATTAAAGTCTTATGTAATGTTAAGAGCTTAGGATGCATAAAGTTTAGCTACAACAACTACTAGTACCTTTTCCCTAGCCATGGTTTCTTAATTCTAGTTATGTGCTAGACTGTTGTTTTTTATCATTTTCAAAACTAAGACCCTTTTGTTTATTATGATTAGACTCATAGATGTGCCTTCTTGCTATGCTCTTTCTAAAATATTGTACTATTTTATTTTTTATTAATGCGAAATTAAATAAAGTATTCACATAAATAACGCAAATAGATAGTCAAATCATTTAATTCAGACTGATATTGATTCCTCTAAGACCCATGACATGAATTAAAAAATGCTTCCTTCAATACAACATGGTCACCTATAGAGTGAGAAATATGAAATTTGTAGGATAGGTAGGAAAGGAATAGAATGGTGATATTGCTATCAAGATTCAATTGTGTAGTTTTTGAGTCAAACTCATTGATCCATGTTTCATGAGTAGTGGTTCACAAGAACCCATCTCTCATGAGAATGAATGGAACACTTAGCACTCATTGCATCTAGGTGATTCTCATAGAGGTGAAGCACCAAGACTTCTTGAGAGGTCACCAATCCCAGTACTACTCTAGCTTAAGTGTGCTTAATCACAGAGTTTCCTCCAAGGTTAACCCCACTTTTCTTGCAACCTCATTTGCAAAACCTTCATCAAATATTGTACCTTATGAAGCATTCATTAAAAATACCCTTAAGCTCATCAAGAAATATCTCCTACTTATTAAGAAATAAAATAGCCAAACATCCACAATGAAGATTGTGGGTGAAAGCTTCATAAATTGGGCATTCACTCTCCCTACAACTATTGCACTGGGGGTTGGTAGATGTTGTAATTATAGCTCACCTTTCTTCAAAAAAAGGGATTTTCACAGGTGAAAAGGTATTTTCACAAGCTTTAGAGGTGATTCAATATTTTGAGGGATTTTCTGAGGTAGGCGACAAGGGATTTTCGTGGGCGAAAAGGGGTTTTCGCAGGCAACAAGGTTTTCTGGAATGTGGGTCTCACTAGGGACAAGGGCTTTAGTTCTTTTTAGAGACAGGGTTTTTGTGGGCTCTGAGTTTGAGGTAGGATACAGTTGTTTGTGGCCAGCCTTGATAAACATTATTTATAGTATGTGTGTCCATCAACGGGCTATAGGAACAAGTCTTCCCCACCCTCTTCTCTCTATCTTTTTTTAAAGGCTTTCCTTTAAAGAAAAATATCTTTAAAACTGCAAACTCGATTTTATTTACAAACTTATCAAATCTGCAAACTAGTCTTTTACAAACTTTTCAAATCTGCAAACTAACAAAATGGGGTTGTCAACATACAAACTGAGGTTTTGGGCTTCTTAGGTTTCAAAATTATTTTCTAGAACCATGCTCAAACTACATGATCTGGGTCTAGACAATTTTAAGGTAGGGGTGCAAGGGTCTAATGGTTTTCATATTTTGAGTAAAATATTCACTTGGATAACCTAGGGTTGATATAGTGGACTCCAAGTAGCCTTTTTTCAGCCAGACAAAAAGTGTGGTACGATCCATAATGGAAATCCCTCCTATCATAAATTTATCGAGTTGGATCAGGAAACATAAACAATAAGTTCATTTTCATGAATGAAAAATAATATTTGGGGATTCTAAAATGAAGACAAGTTCTGGTGCAGGAGAAACTTGGGTTCATTGCAATCTTTCATCGATCAAAAACATTTGAGTCTTTCCATTCCTAATCACCGGTTGCTGAGTTTTTCTATTCCTGGTCACCGGTTGTCGTGTTTCCTTTCCCAGTCAAATTCTACAAATCCTGGTAGTTGTGGTCATAGATTTGTGTTCAAGAGATCATTAGGAAGCTTTTCCTATGATCACAACTCATTTGGAGTTATTGTGCCTGAGTTATGTTGGATTCTTTGGTTGTGTTCTTCATGTTTCTGAATCGGTCACTATCTGGATCTTCGGTTGTATTTCCTTGATCAGTGGTGCTTATAGCTCATTTTCCTATATGGCTATGTATTTGGCCAAACTATTTGTATGTTTTCTCCTTGTGTTTTAATTTTTGGTTAAAGATCTTTAGGTATGATATCGACTAGGTGGTTAGTTGGTAAAATGTTTTATTTGTCTTGGAAAATGTAATCTTGAGGCTGACCTGTTTGGTCGTAGTCATGTATAAATTTTGGATCTTGGACCTTATTTTGGGGGGAATCTGGAGGAAGTCAAGAGATTCATTTATTGCTTGAAGAAGGCTGATTTGCAGTCATAGGTAAAGAAGAATAAGTAGGTTTTATTTGTAATAAGTCCCTGGCATTGGAGCTAGGCATGTTGACTGCTATTGCAGAACTTTGTAATTGTTTTACATGTTAATGAAAAGGTTGCATGTGTGTTCCATACTCTAGATCTATGTGTTTACTTCTCTAAATCATTTGAGTTTCTGTTATATAACTCTTGCTGCAAGGTTGGTTTTTTCATTTCCTTGGACCCTCTTACTTTAACTACGTCAGGTGGTATCAAAGCCATGTTTTTTATTGTAGTGAATAGATTGTGTATCCTAAGAGTGTGATTCCTCATTTGGTTTTTTGTGGGGTATAAAAATAAGGATATGTCTTGCAGTTGCAAAGGATTCGTTTGAGATGGCTAGGAGAGGTGCTAGAGGTGGAAGAGGTGCAGACCCTAATGTTGTTGAAATGTTGAGAAAAATAGCTACCAGATTGGAAGCGGTTAAAATGTCCTAGAAGAGAGGTAGACATATTGAAGAAGTAAGTGATGTTGAAGAATAAATTTCAGAATAGGTTGAAGGAGAAGCCCAAGAACAACCTGAATTGGATAAAGGAGAATAAAGGTTTAATAGAGCTCTTACTAGGGTTAATAGAAGACAACACTTTAATCCACCAGATTATGATGGAAGATTGGATGCAGATGGGTTGTTGGATTGGATCTCAGCTATGGTCAAATAATTTGCTTTCGAAGGTACTGATGAAGACAAGAAGGTAAAGTGTGCTTGTACTAAGTTAAGAGGTCATGATTCACTTTGGAAGGATCATTTGCAGAATGATAGGAGGAGTAGAGGTAAAGAGAAGATAAACTCTTGGGATAGGATGGTGAACAAGATGAAGACAAAGTTCTTACCCTTTGATTATCAAATCAGCTTGATTATAAGGTTGCATAATTTGAGACAAAAGGATATGAATTTGAAGCAGTACACTAAGGAGTTCTACAAGTTGGATATCAGATCTAACTTTAAGGAGGATGAAGTAGAGATAATTGCAAGATACCTGAATGTTTTGAGGATGTCAATAGAAGAGGATCTTAGTATGATCAAGAATGGAAATGTGGAAGATGCTTACTAGTATTCCCTAAAGGTTGAAGACAAGCTAAGTAGAAGATAAGAAGAAAGGCAAAGAGGCAGAGGTTGAAGATTCTAGAGAGGCATAGGTGGTAGATTAGTTGGAGACTCTAATAAAGGGAAGATAGAGGAGAAGACTCCTAAAATTAATTCTTACAAAGGTGTGTACACGAATGAGGGCTACCGAAGAGATGATAAAAGGGTGTTTAAGGGCACTTTTTTCAAGTGTGGGGGAGAAGGTCATAGGGCCTTTGAATGCAAACAAGGTGGATCTGAAAAGAGGGTTGAAAGCAGAAAAAGGATATGGTGCAGGAGAACCCTAGAACTTAGGGTTACATGAAGGTCCTAGTGGCATCTCGATGTTATTAGAATAAAAGGTTTCATATTGGGTACATCTTTGTAAGACCTAGTTCCAAGACTGGCAATTATAAGCCCTTGGTCAACTATTGGTCAACTAGTGTCCCAAACCTTAAAAAAAGGTTAAATTATTATTATTTTCTTTTTTTACATGTTTTGGTCCATTAGGGATCATAACATCTAGTTTGGACCAAGTTTGGTCACTTAGAATGCAACGTTGCAAAATCTTGCAAAGTTGCTCAAAAAATGTCAAGCAACTTTTCAGCAACTTTTGACAAAAAGTTGTAAATCAACTCCCAAATGGCTAGTTAGTTCAAAAATTATATGTAACCATTGGGAGTGCCTAAAAAATACCTTATAGGCTGGGGGTAGGCTAATCTGATGTAATTTTTGGCATTCAATCAATAAAAAACAATCATTTTTCTGCATTCTCAAGGAATAGTCAGTTTGTACAGACATGTACGAAAGAATTGAGGGAAAGACTAAATGATTAAGGTAGCCCTATGTATTATATTTATTTTTCACTTGGTCTCATGGTCTAATACTCTTCCCATCGAGAGTTATCTTATTTTTACTCCTCCTGCCCTGGTTTGTAGGCCCTAAATCAGGGTTTCACTTTGTAATTGTGTTTTCTCTTTGATTCCACCATGGGAATCTAATGCCCCTTGGTGGAATTCAAATTTTCAATGTAATTTAAGAATATTCAGGATGGTTTTGGAAAAATGAAGGGAGATGGGCTTGCCATGATGCCCTAGGTGTACATGTCCATGTGTGCACTAATCACTGAATTAGGATAGTCTACATAACTTCAGTTTGGGGATTCATCAAGACCTCAAAATTGGTGTAGAAGACCATCATACATGCCCACACATGATCCAAGTATTGGTTTGGGAATTGGATTCAAGGAAATAGCACTTGTAGTGTAGGTGCAGACCTAATTAGGCCTAATTGCAGTAGCATTTTTGTGTGTTATCCTTTCTTCCTTTCATCTTCATGTTTTGGTGCTTAAGTCTAATACCTTAGGAAATAAAGGGTATCTAAATCCCTAATTTTTTCAAGGGTTTATGTGGAATTATTTTGTGTAAGGTCAAAAATCCTTCGAGAAAAGCCTACAAGCCAATAGGAGGGTTTCCAAAGCAACTATGTTCAAAAGGGTGCACATGTTGAAAAATATCATGGAATCCTTGTCTTAGGGACCTAAATAGGCCACATCCATGAGTGTAGGTCACCCCTAGTCCTTAGAGTCATTTCATGGGGTATTGTTGATAATTTGGGATAAGTGCTTAAGAGCCAATCACTTGGAATTGGTGTTCTAGACTTGGTGGAACCTAGTGAGTAGGTTGCCCTATGGGTAGTAGGTTGTGATAACCTAGATCAAAGTCCTTTCTACACTTGTGATAAGAGTAGAGCACTTTTTCCTCTTAGAGTTAGGGGTATTGAAGGATACATTTTCCTTTTGAGTCCTTTTGAGGCTTCTGGCTATCCACTCTGCATCAAGTGGTATAAGATCTATGTCTACTCTTGAGGATGAAGAGATCCCTTCAAGGGTTACAAACATAGAAATTGCAAAGATGGTGAGAGAATAGATGGAAATAAATGTAGCCTTGACTAGGAGGCTTCAAGAATTGGAGAACAAGGTAGAGAGGGGAAAAGAAGACACTTCTGGTGGTGAAGAAGGGAGTGAAGAGGAAGATGACACCCCTAATCAGGATGTGAACATTACTGCAAACCAGAGACCCATCATAGATGCCTTGAAATCTATGGGAAGAAGAACCATGGAGGAGAAGTTGTATTTACCAACTTTCAATGGAAAGATGAATGCAGATTTAGCCTTGGACTAGATTGAGGCCTTGACAAGATTCTTTGAATGTGAAGACATCCCTGAGAAGCAAAGAGTGAAGATGGTAAGATCCAAGTTGAAGGGAGAAGCCCTGACTTGGTGGAACTTCATCCAAACAAAGAGGGTGAAGAATGGGAGAAGTATGATTACTTCATGGAATAAGATGATAGCATTGATCAAAGATACATATGTGTCTAAAGATTATGGGGTGCAACTCCATAGAAGGAAGAAAAACTTAAAGAAAAAAGACATGGATGTAGGCTCATACACCGAGGAGTTCTTAAAACTATGCATGAAGACAATGCAATAGAGGATGAGGAAGAAAAGTTAGCAAGGTACATGAATGGTCTTAAGGTATCCATTCAAGAAGAACTTAGCCTACACTGCCCTACATCAGTAAACAAATGTTATCAAATGGTACTCAAGGTAGAGGAGAAGTGGAAAATAAAACAAGATTATGGAAAGGGAAAGAACAATGATGGTGGAAAGAATTTTAGAGGCATAGGTACCTCTTGGAATAGAGGACAATACAGTGGCAGCAGCAACAAGACCCCTGACCAAGGCCAAGGAGACAGAAAATAGTGAACCAAATTTTAGAGGGAACTTCAGAGGAAGGAGACCCTTCAATAGAGGGAGAAAAAATACAGGAAGAGGTAATGGACCTCTAAGATGTTACTACTGCAACCAACTTGGACACCATGCAAGGAGATGCCCTAAGAAAAGGAACAATAACAATTAGGGGGAGAGAAGGACACAACTCATCCAAGAAGACAGATAAGAAGATAATGCCAATCCAAGGGACCTAGAACCAGAGGAAGGAGCATGCTTGATGATGAGGCAGGGTTTTCTAAAAGTACCACAAAACCAAGAACCTCCTCAAAGGAAGAACCTATTTAGGACAAAAATAAAATGCCATGGAAAGGTATGTAATCTACTAATAGATCCTGGTTCAACTGAAAAAATTAGTGTCTTTTGAAAGGGTTCAAAAACTAAATCTACCTAAGAAGCCTCACCCCTTTCCCTACCATGTCTCTTGACTGACCAAAGGTCAACAAACTTTAGTAACTGAACAAGCATGGGTAGAATTTTCTATTGTAGACTTCAAAGATAAAGTACTTTGTGATGTTGTGGAAATGGATGCTTCCCACATCCTTCAAGGAAAGCCTTGGCAATATGATTTGGATGCCACACATCACTGTAGGAAGAACACCTACTCCATCACCAAAAATGGGGAAACTTTCACCATGAAGTCCCTGCCTGATCCTAAAATAGAGTAAGAACCTACTGTTATTACCTTAGGTGAAAAGGAAATGCTCCAAGAATTAAAAGAACCTGAGATTGAAGCTCTTGTCCTAATTTATAATCCCAATGATAACATAAGATCTATTGATTAGGATCCAATACCAAATGAAGTCAAAGAATTGTTAAACAAATACAGTGATGTCACTGCTAGTGACATGCCCACAAGCTTCCCTCCTTTAAGAGATATCAGTCATTAAATAGATCTGATACTAGCTCCTTCTTACCAAATAAATCACCTTATAAGATGACCCCTACCCAAAATGTAGAGATTGCAAAACAAATTAGTGATTTGCTTGAAAAAGGACTGATTCAAAAGAGCCTTAGCCCATGTGTTGTCCCATCATTCCTAGCACCCAAGAAAGATGGAAAATGGAGGTTATGTACAGACAGTAGGGCCATCAACAAGATCACCATAAGATACAGATTTCCCATCCCAAGAATGGAGGACTTACTGGATCAATTGGGAAATGCATGTTACTTCACTCAAATTGATTTAAAATTAGGATATCACCAAATCAGAATAAAGCTAGGGGATGAATGGAAGATTGCATTTAAAACAACTGAAGGCCTTTTTGAGTGGTTGGTAATGTCATTTGGGCTGAGCAATGCCCCAAGAACATTCATGAGACTCATGAATGAAATTTTTGTTGACTTTATTGGCAAATTTATAGTCTCATATCTTGATGAAATTTTAATATTCAGTCATAGCAGGGAAGAGAAACTTGACCGTGTTGAACAGGTTTTAAGGAGACTTCATCAACACAAGTTAGTGATTAACTTGGAAAAGTGCATGTTTATGAAGAAGGAACTTATGTTCCTAGGGTTTGTCATCTCAAAAGGCACCCTAAAAATGGACCTTGAGAAGGTTCAAGCAATTCTCAATTGGCCTCCACCAAAGTACCAAGGTGATGTTAGAAGTTTTCATGGTCTTGCCACCTTTTATAGGAAATTCATAAAAAAATTCAATCATGTTTGTGCACCTATGTTGGACACTATTAAAGGTGGTAAGAAGATTAAGTTTGTGTGGACTAAAGAGGCTAATGATGCTTTCTAATACCTAAAGAATAGGGTATCTCAATATCCAATCTTAACCCTTCCTGATTTTAATAAAGTGTTTGTTGTGGAGACAGATGAAATTAATTTGGAAATATGTGTTGTCCTAAGCCAAGAAGGTAAGGTTGTGGCATCCTTTTCTAAAAAATTAAATGATGCAAAGAAAAAATAATCTACTTATGATTTAGAGTTATATGCCATGGTTCAAGCACTTAAAAAATGGAGACATTATTTTCTCCCAAAAGAGTTTATAGTTTTTACTGATAACCATGCATTGAGTTTCTTCAATACTCAGGATAAACTAGGGGTTGGACATGTAAAATGGATGGAAAAATTGCAGGCTTACACATTTAACATAAATCACAAAAAGGGACTAGCCAACAAGGTGGCTGATGCACTAAGCAGAAGGGTTGGATTAATTGAAGAATTTCAACTTCAGAGTGTGG
The DNA here is from genome assembly GCA_018584345.1 of Thuja plicata. Lineage (NCBI taxonomy): Eukaryota > Viridiplantae > Streptophyta > Pinopsida > Cupressales > Cupressaceae > Thuja > Thuja plicata. The sequence goes on along the minus strand of MU225802.1, from coordinate 35,326 downwards.
GAATTAACTCACTCCAACACCTATATGCAGGAGATCTAGATTTTGGAGAAGCTTTTGAGGTGTGCAAAAATCTGATAGGCACGTATCATACTAATTTCTCTAAATTTGTGATTCAGAATAACCTTTTGTTTAAGGTGGCTCAGTTATGCATCCCTAAGTGTTCCATGAGAACAAACATAATCAAATAAAAGCATTGTGGTGGCATGGGAGGTCACTTTGGAATAGACAAAACAACAGACTTGGTCAAGAGAATTTATTTTTGCCCAAAATTTGCTAAGGATGTCAAAAAATTGGTTGAATCATGTTCCATTTGTCAGCAAGCTAAAGGAGTAACCACAAACCAAGGTTTAAATCAGCCTCTTCCTATACCCACTAGACCATGGGATTCCATATCCATGGATTTTGTAATGGGTTTACCAAGAACAAGATAGGGTTATGACATTATTTTTGTCATAGTGGGCAGAATTTAGTAAAATGGTGCATTTTGTTCCTTGTAAGAGCATAAATGATGCTTCACACATAGCACACTTATTCTTCAAAGAAGTGGTTATAATTCATGGCCTACCCCAAACAATAGTTTCTGACAGAGATGTAAAGTTTCAAGGTCACTTTTGGAGGACACTTTTCAAGAAACTAGGCACCAATCTGACCTACAGTTCAGCATACCACCCACAAATAGATGGGCAAATGAAGGTGGTAAATAGGTCTCTTGGAAATTTCTTAAGGTGCCTCACAAAATAATACACTCAAAGTTGGGATATGATACTTCCCCAAGAAAAATTTTACTTTAATGACTCCTTCAATAGGTCTACAGGAAAGACACCTTTCCAAACTATCTATGGCTTACATCCTAAGGGTCCTCTAGACTTGGTAGAGTTACCTTCAGATTTCAGAGTGAGTGCACGAGGTGAAGATCTAGAAAAGCTAATCACCAAAGTTTAGGTAGAAGTGAAAGACACCTTGCAACAATCCACCATGAAATACAAAGCACATGCAGATAAGAAGAGAAGAGAGATTCATTTCCAGATTGGAGATCAGGTATGGGCATACCTAAGGAAAGAGAGACTACCTATAGGTAGATATTCAAAGCTACACATGAAGAAAGTTGGGTCATGCACCATCCTCAATGAAATGGGTGAAAATGCCTATGAGATATCCCTTCCTCCTACCCTATTGATCTCTCCTATATTTAATATTGCAAATCTAACACCTTATAAATGTGTTTCAGATATGATAAATGTGCAGGATCCACAAAGTGAGGAGGATGGAGGAGACTATGTCACAAACCTTCCACAAAGAAAACCAGTGGAGTTAGAAACAATCCCGAAGTCCAAAGTGCTAAAGAAAAAAAGGAAACAATAGTATATGCAATACCTGTTCAAGTGGAAAGGACTCCCTAACATTGATGCTACCTGGATGACAGAGGAACAAATTAAGCAACATGGCATCACTCTTGATCAGTTAACCTCAAGTGGGAACTTGAGTTAAAAACCTTATGGGTAGTATGGTGCAAGAGAACCCTATCACTTAGGGTTCCATGAAGGTCCTAGTGGCCTCTATATATTTTTAGAATAAAAGGTTTCATATTGGGTACATCTTTGTAAGACCTAGTTCCAAGATTGGCAATTATAAGCCCTTGGTCAACTATTAGTCAACTAGTGTCCCAAACCTTAGAAATAGGTTAAATTATTATTATTTTATCGTTTTAACATTTTTTGGTCCATTAGGGATCATAACATCTAGTTTGGACCAAGTTTGGTCACTTAGAATGCAAAGTTGCAAAATCTTGCAAAGTTGCTCAAAAGTTGTCAAGCAACTTTTGACAAAAAGTTGTAAATCAACTCCCAAACGGCTAGTTAGTTCAAATTTGAGATGTAACTATTGGGAGTGCCTAAAAAATACATTATAGGTGGGTGGTAGGCTAATCTGATATAATTTTTGACATTCAATCAATAAAAACAACCATTTTTCCGCATTCTCGAGGAACAGTCAGTTTGTACGAATAGGTACGAAAGCATTTGAGTGAAAGACTGACTGATTAAGGTAGCCCTATGTATTATCTTTCTTTTTCACTTGGTCTCATGGTCTAATACTCTATCCATCGAGAGTTATCTTATTTTTACTCCTCCTACCCTGGTTTGTAGCCCCTAAAGCATGGTTTCACTTTGTAATTGTGTTTTCTCTTCGATTCCACCATGGGAATCTAATGCCCCTTGGTGGAATTAAAGAATTATCAATTTAATTTAATAATATTCAGGTTGGTTTTGGAAGAATGTAGGGAGATGGACTTGTCATGATGCCCTAGGTGTACATGTCCATGTGTGCAGCAATCACTGAATTAGGACAGTCTACATAACTTCTATTTGGGGATTCATCAAGACCTAAAAATTAGTGTAGAAGACCCTCATATATGCCCTCACATGATCCAAGTATTTTTTTGGGCATTGGATGCAAGGAAATAGCACTTGTAGTGTAAGTGCAGACCTAATTAGGCCTAATTGCAGTAGCATTTTTGTGTGTTATCATATATTCCTTTCATCTTCATGTTTTGGTGCTTAAGTTTAATACCTTAGGCTGTAAAGGGTATCTAAATCCCTAATTTGTTCAAGGGTTTATGTGGAAGTATTTTGTGTAAGGTCAAAAATCCTTCGAGAAAAGGCTACAAGCCAATAGGAGGGTTTCCAAATCAACTATGTTCAAAAGGTTGCACATGTTGAAAATGTTCATGGAATCCTTGTCTTAGGGGCCTAAATAGGCCACATCCATGAGTGTAGGTCACCCTTGGTCCTTGGAGTCATTTCATGGGGTATTGTTGATAATTTGGTATAAGTGCTTAAGAGCCAATCACTTGGAATTGGTGTTCTAGACTTGGTGGAACCTAGTGAGTAGGTTTCCCTATGGGTAGTAGGTTGTGATAACCTAGATCCAAGTCCTTTCTGCACTTGTGCTAAGCATAGAGAACATTTTCCTTTTGAGTCCTTTTGAGGCTTCTGGTTGTCCAATCTACATCAGGATAGCTCCTGTGGAAGAAGAGGGATCTTATTCGATTAAAGATAATCAGGATAAAAAGGGAGAGACATTGATCAAGAGGAGAAACTTGTACCATGATAAAAAGATGGAGAACCCTTAGAAAATAAAGAACATGTTCTGAACTAGATGCCTTGTTGGTGGTAAGGTATGTAAAGTTGTTGTGGTGGTAGTTCTGAGAATTTGGCATCTAAGGAAATGGTAGAAAATTTACAGTTGCAGATATTGAAGCATTCCAAACCCTATGAGATTGCATGGATAGAATATGATCACAAGGTGTTGGTAAGTGAACAATTTTGGGTTAAGTTGAAAGTAGGAAAATATCATGATGAAGTATTATGTGATATAATGCCTATGGATGTATGTCATGTTTTTTTTGGTAGACCTTGGCAGTATGATAGAAAAGTTATAGGTAATGGAAGAAGAAATACATATACTTTTATGGCTAATGGTATGAAACATAGATTGATGCCTTTGGAGGAACCTTTTAAAGGGGAAGTTTGTACCAGTGCTATAATTTGCATGGTTGATGGAAGGAATTTCTTGGAAGGTATGAGACATGAGAATGTTTGTTTTTGTATTGTTCCAAAGAATACTATAGATATATATCTGAGCCATGAGTACCCTAAACAGATTAAGTACATGTTGGATAAGTATGTAGATGTGATTTCAGAAAATGTGCCTGATGGTTTGTTACTGGTTAGGAGTATCAGTCATTACATAGATCTAATTCCTGGAGCTAGTTTTCATAATAAAGTAGCACATAGGTTGACACTAGCAGAGAATGAGGATTTGAATAGACAAGTACATGAGTTGTTGAAGAAAGTATTAATCAGAGAAAGTTTGAGTCCTTGTATAGTACCTGCAGTATTGGCACCTAAGAAGGACAGACAGTCAAGGATGTGTATAGATTCCAAATCAATAAAAAAAGATTACTATCAGGTACCTATTTCCTTTACCTAGGATGGATGACATAATGGATTTCTTGATTGGAGCTAAGTATTTCACAAAGATTTATTTGAAGAGTGGTTATCATCAGATCATATTAAGAGAAGGTGATGAATGGAAGACTTCCTTTAAGACTAAGGAAGGTTTGTATGAGTGGTTGGTAATGCCTTTAGGTTTGTATAATGCATTGAGTACTTTCATGTGGCTGATGAATGAAGTGTTGAAGAAATTTTTGGGTAAATTTGTCATATTTTATTTGGATGCCATTCTGATTTTCAGTAAGAAAAAAAAGGAACACCTATTGCATGTAAGGCAAGTATTGCAGAGGTTAAGAGAGGATAAGTTGTTGATAAATTTGAAGGAGTGTACTTTGATGAAGAATGAGCTTGTATACCTTAGATTTGTGATTTTTTCTGAAGCATATAAGATGGACCCTAAGAAGTTTAGATCAATTGTTGAGTGGCCTAAATCTGAAAGTGTTAGTGAGGTAAGATCGTATCATGGCTTGGCAATTTTTTATAGGAAGTTCATTAGGAATTTTAGTTCTATTTGAAATGCTATGACTGAGCTAATAAGGGGAGATAAGAAGGAATTCAAATGGACACATGGAGAACAAAGAAGATTTGATTTTTTGAAGAAAAAGGTAACTATACAACTTGTGTTAGCACTACCATATTTCAATATGATATTTCAAGTAGATTGTGATGCTAGTGGGAGTGTAATTGGAGTAGTACTAAGTCAAGAAGGTAGACCGGTTGCTTACTTTAATTAAAAGTTGAATGTTGAAAGGAGAAAGTATTTTTTTTATGATCAAGAATTTTATGTTATTGTTCAATCTTTGAAGAAGTGGAGACATTACTTATTGCCTAAGGAATTTGTGTTGTATACTGATCATCAGGCTTTACAGTATTTGCATAGTCAGAGTAAATTGAATCATAGACATATGAGATGGGTTGAATTCTTACAGGGTTACTCATTTCTGTTGAAGCATAGGAGTGGTAATTATAAAAAAGTTGTTGATGCTTTGAGTAGAAGAAGGAATCTTATGAAAGAGATGAAGGTGATAGTTCTTGGATTTGATGAATTGAAGACTTTGTATAAGGATGATCTTGATTTTGCTGAACCTTGGAAAGCTTGTAAGGAACCTTTGGTTACCAATAGGATTTATTTTTTGGATTATTTCATATAGGATGGATTGTTGTTCAAAGGAGTTTATTTGTGCATACCAAGAGGATATATGAGGGAAAGTTTGATTAAGGATAAACATTGCGGAGAATTAGCTGAACACTTTGGGATTGATAAGACAGTGATAGTTATCAAGGAGCAATGTTATTGGTTGTAGATTCATGAGGATGTTAGGAATTTCATTCATAATTGTAGTATTTGTCAAGTTTCTAAAGGGAATAGTCAGAATTCAATCACCGTGATCCACTATATGCAAAATACCTGTCAAAAAGAAAAGAATGGAGACACAACTCATAATGATCTGAAAGATGAAATATTCATTTAGAGAGAGAATAGAGGGAATTACAAAAGAATTTATAATTACAACGAGATCAAAACCTTATAAAGGTGATCAAAACTTAGAAGGTGGAGAAACCTAGGTTGCAAGATAATAATTAATAAAAAATTAATTATTATATGCCAAAAGTTTAGCTTAAGTGAACTAGAGATAAAAAGTGACTAAACAATTAAATCAATAATGGTTTAGTTAATAAGTGAAAATACCTTTTTACTCTAACATCCCCTTAAGATAAACTTAGGGAGAAGCCAAAAACCTAGAAACAACTACTGAAAGGAGGAAATGGGTCTCGACAGTATGGCCTAATCAAGTACCCAAGTAAAAAAAATATTTGTAAAGAGGAGAAAGGGAGAAAACCCAGTGGGAAAAACCCCTCTCTGAAAAGAGATGAAGACTAGTGAAGGACTGAAGAAGCCTCCAAACTAGAGAATTTCCCAGAAGATAGGAACACAGATCAGGTAGAAAATACTGTAATCTTCATGAGTGCCATCAAATGACACTTCTCGAATCAGGATGGAAAACAAAGGAAAACATCAGAACTTGAAGATACAGATGGAAAAAATACCAAATTTTGAAGAGCTTATCAAAAGAAGAACATGAAGAGCACTATTGAAGTATGAAGTTGCAAACATTTTCAAAGAATAATCCTTGGAACCTCCACTAAAATAGAATCTGAACAGGTGGAGAAGGCTGTAATCTGTATGAGTGTCCTCAAATGACACTACTCGAATGAGGATGGAAAGTAAGGCTGCTGTATGTGTTCCAAGGCTTGCTTGCACATCTACCAAGAGACCTAGCTTGTCTCTATTAGAATCCTAACCTTCTCTAGGATCTTCCAAAGGCTTAGATGATTAACTAATACCTTCTCTAGCTCCTCTCCAAGAGCCCAACGGTTTGTGTTTCACCTTGAAAGACTAAAAACATGTAGATTCTTCACTTCCTCTCCTACACTTAGAAGGATCTAAGTGTCAACTCCACACTAGCATTCATGAATCATTGCAGGGATGTCAAACATGTTGTAAACCTTCCATATGTTTCCATTTGACTCCATTTTGATGGATCTCTTAACCCTTTTCATTCAAGATCAATTTTTAGAACTTATGAAGCCTAATTAGGCCTAATTCCTTGTATCCTTTTCTAGAGACCTTTTCCCAATTCTTTCAAACTTTTCCCAAAGAACTTGAAAAAATAATCCCACATTCAGATACCCTTTTTGATTTCACAAATGATTTTGAAATTTTTATTCTCCTAAGCCCTCCGTACATAGGGTTCATATTATCTAGGACCAATAGGGGTAATAGGCCTAATTAGTAGGACCTTAATGATTTCTCACTCAAAACTCAACCAAATGGATTGGTGAGTTCACAAACCTCTCAACAGAGTAAGATTAGATCATATCCCACCTAGCACTACACTTTTCTTGTACTGTACTTTCCTTCCCCGCATGATATGCTCAATTCTTCACCTCCAAACCTCTAACTGGGCACTGTCAGCTCGCCTAGGGCTAGGTACTAAAAATAGCAACTCAACTTCACAAGACTCCTACCTCTACATATGTATAGACCAATGAATCCCCTAACATATACACTTAGCCTTAGGAAGATCCCATGGTTATATGTCATGGGGGAGCCATGAAATGACAAACTGGTCAGGACAGGACCAGTGAACTCCCTAAACTAAAAACAATTTACTTAAGACCTTAGGCTAACTCAAATCAAATTACTTACTACATGAAAAAGTCTTAGAAACATCCTATGAACACAAAACAATCACTAAATCAAGGCATTCAATCCATATGATAGCACTGTCACACTAAAAATCTTAGGTTCTTCACAAAATCAGAGTTGTAGAGCTATATTGATTATTCAAAACCTGTTACAATGAAAAACTATCTCCTCTAGATTCGAGCCTCCATACATTAGATGCCATATTCCATGTTTCTAGGGCCTGTTGGTCGATCTCTCACTTCTATCTTCTAGGGGGATCTAGAGTGACCGAGTTGCATGCAACATTTGCAATAAATGCAAATGTTGTCATGACAACATTGTAACAACTTTTTGGCATCTTTGCCATTATGCCAACTTCCTAAGTTTTAGGGCCTCTATCCTTTATATCTCGAGGAACCAACTTCATTAATGGCCTCCAAGCATCTCTATGACAAAATTTATGTGTTTAGGACACATTCAAAGCTCAAATCCATCACTAAGCTTCTAAGCCTAAGATCATTTAAAAAGATACTAACAATGACTATTTTGGTGACCTTAGTCCTAATGACTAACTCACCTAGTCCACAATGCAATGACCTTCTAAGTTCTAGTTAAACACACTACCTTGACTTGGCCAATGTCAAGTACAAGCCAAAACATTATAACTATGGAGGTTAGCCTAGGTGTGCTCCTGCACCATCCTCCCCAAAACAAAAAGTTCAATCCACCCTTGGATTGAGTAGAGTAGGGTCAATCCCCATCTTCTTAAACTCTGATTCTTTAACCCATACTGCATCAACATCTATTTGACCATGTCTCTTGATCAAGTGTTCCTTGTATTCTTTGGTTCTAGTCTTCTTGTAGACTTGGGTATCCAGTATACTGTCAGCTTGCTTGACTGTAGCAGGAGGTACTTTGAGCTCTCCTACATCTCTGATCACTTCACTGAGGCTTTGATCCATGTCTGGTGTTGGTCCTTTGTAATGAATTAGGTCTGCAATGTTAAAGACAGGGGATAGTCCACTATCTTCTGACAGCTCCACTTTAAAAGCATTGTTCCCATACTTTGCTAAGATAGGGTAGGGGCCTATCCTCCTCATTTGCAACTTGTGTGGGACTCCTTTATGAAGTCTAGACTTATTCAGATGCACCATTACTAAGCCTCCCACATTAAACTGAAGTTATCTTCTACTCTCATCAACCTTAGTCTTATGCTTCGTGATGTTCTCTGTCAAAGTCTTCCTGACTGTATCATGTATCTCTTGCATTGCATAAGCAAAGTCATAAGCATGTCCACACTCCTTCACTCCAGCCTTTAATTATCTTAGCTCATAGACTCCTCTAGGATCTAGACCATAGTCTATCTCAAAGGGACTCTTCCCTGTTGACCAGTTGATAGTGTCATTGTAGACATATTCATCCTGTCCAATCAATTGATCCCATTGTTGACCATATTCCTTGGTCAAGCATCTTAATAGATTTCCAAGGCTTCTATTCACCACTTCGGTCTGACCATCATTTTGGGGATGGTATGTAGACCCAAAGGATAAATTAGTGCCTAACCTTTGCCAAAGAGTCTTCCAAAAATGACTCATAAATTTAGTGTCTCTATTTGACACAATGCTCATAGGTAACCCATGGATTCTTACTATCTCTTTAAAGAAGAGAGAGGCTATTTGGCTGGCATCATTAGTTGTCTTACATGGCACAAAGTGAGCTATCTTTCTGAATTTGTCCACAACTACATAAACACTATCCATGCCTTGTCTTTTCTTGGGTAACCCAACTACAAAATCCATGCTCAAGCATTCCCATGGCCTAGTGGGGTAGGTAGTGGCTGATATAGGCCTACATTTGAAGAAGTACCATTGGCCTTTTGACATACTATGCAATTTTCCACATACCTCCTAACATCAAGGTTCATTCTTGGCCAGTAATAGAACCTTTGAACATGTTCTTGTGTCTTAGTGATCCCAAAGTGACCACTCAATGCACCATTGTGCTTTTCCTGAATTAAATTCTCCCTAATAGACTCTCTAGGGACACATAACTAATTTCCCTTAAATAAGAGATTTCTTTGTAAAGTGTATTCAACATATTTTCTATGGAAATGATTCTTGTATTCAGCACATACCTTATAAATGTCTACAAAATCTTCATCATCAACATATAGATCCTTGAAGTGATCTATTCCCATGCTCTTCATTTGAATCTCTTGGATGGTGAGAGCTCTTCCACTCAAAGCATCTGCTACTTTTTTGAGTACTCCTTTCTTGTGCTTGATATTAAAGGTGTAAGCTTGTAGGTATTCCACCCACTTCATGTGCTTGTGACTCAACTTCTCTTGAGAGTTCAAGAAACTTAAAGCTTGATTATCTGAATAGACTATGAACTCCTTGGGAAGAAAATAGTGCCTCCATTTCCTTAAAGCATGAACTAATGCATACATTTCAAGGTCATAAGAAGAATACTTCTTCTTAGCTTCACTCAACTTCTCTGAATGAAATGCTATTGGTATACCCTCTTGGCTTAGGACAGCTCCAATAGCCACATTGCTTGCATCACACTCAATAGTGAAAAGCTTCTCAAAGCTTGGAAATACTAAGATAAGTTGGGTAGCAATCTTTTCTTTTAACAACTCAAAGCTCTTGGTGGCTTTCTCATTCCATATGAACTTATTCTTCATCCCTCCTTTGATTCTGTCCAACATAGGAGCACAAATAGCACTACACTACCTTATGAACTTTGTATAATACTGAGAAAGGCCATGAAAACTTCTTACTTCTATTGTTGTCCTTGGAGTAGGCCAATTTATGATGCTTCCACTTTACTCTTGTCCATTTTCAGATTGCCATGAGAGAGAGCAAACCCAAGGTACACTAGCTCTGTTTTGATGAACTCACATTTTTCCAAGTTGATCATCAACTTCTCTTCATGCAACTTCTTGAAGACAGTCTCAAGGTGTTTAAGATGTTCACTTCTTGTCTTAATGTAAATCAATATATCATCAAGATATACTACTACAAATTTTCCAATGTAGTCCTTGAGGACTTCATCCATGAGCCTTATGAATGTGGAGGGGGTATTAGATAGTCCAAATGGCATGATAAGCCATTCATACAAACCTTCACTAGTTTTGAAGGTTGCCTTCCACTCATCTCCCTCTTGTACTCTTATTTGGTGGTAGCCACTTTTCAAGTCTATCTTACTAAAGTACTTAGCTTCACCTAGACAATCCATTAGGTCTTCAATCCTAGGAATGGGAAACCTATACCTAATGGTTAGCCTATTTATGGCTCTTGAATCAGTACAAAGCCTCCAAGTTCCACCTTTCTTAGGTGCTAGGACAGTGGGTATGACACAAGGGCTAATTCTTTTCTTGATAAGACCTTGGTTTAGGAGTTCTTCTATTTGTTTAGCAATCTCCTTATTTTGTTGAGGGGCCATCTTGTAGGCTTCTTTATTAGGTAGGGTAGCTCCTGGTATAAAGTCTATCCTATGACTTATGACTCTTTTAGGGGGTAATGCTGATGGTTTTCCATCATTTACTATACCTTCATAAGTCTTCAACATGCTTTGTATCTCCTTAGGTAGCTCTGGCTTCTTGTCTCCTTTGCCTTCATTTTCTTCTCTTGGCTTTAGCACCAATGCAAAGCCAACTCCTTCTCCTTCCTCCATGGTTTCTAAGAACTCTTTTTCTCCAACCATGAGTACATTAGGACCTATTGTCTTCACTTTTTCATCCTCTAACAAAGATTGAATTTTGAAAGTCACTTTGTCCTTCTTGAATGTATAGGAGTTCTTCACTCCATCATGGATAGCTTGGCGGTCAAATTACCATGGCCTACCTAGGAGCAAGTGACATGCGTCCATGGGAAAAACATCACATAGAACCTTGTCCTTATATCTCCCTATAGAAAACTCCACCCAAGATTTCTCATTTACTAAGACATGTTGTCCCTTATTGAGCCATGTGACCTTGTAAGGACGAGTGTGGGGTATTCTTGTCATCCTTAGCTTGCTGAATACTTCTTCTGACACAATGTTGTTAGTAGACCCTGAGTCAATAATGACTCTACATACTTTTCCCATCACCTTGCATTTGATTCTAAATAGGGACCTTCTTTGTCTTGGCTCTTCTTTAACCGAATCCTTGATCAATGTTCTCCTCATCATGAGGTTCTCACCTTCTTCTGAATTCAATGGTACCTCAGGGTGTGTCTCTGTTGCATTTGTCTCCTCATGAACTAGATTAGTCCTCTTGTTACCTCCTTGAGAGGTACTACCCTTCTCTGGACACCTATAGGCAATGTGACCCATTTGATTGCAATGATAACATTTCATATTGAAAAAGTAATTGCATCTTCCTTGTCCACCACTTCTTCCTCTGAAATTAGAGTTCCTTCCTCTACCACCTCTACTAGAGCTTCCCTCTTGCTGCTCAGTGTATCTGACTTCTCCTTGAGTCCTTGATTTTGAACTCCTTCCACCATAGCCACCTCTTTGTCCTCTACTATCCCTTCCTCTACCTCTTCCTTTGGAGGTTTGTTCTTGTTTTATTTTTCCTTTCTCCTCTATTTTTAAGTCCATTTGATAACATTGGAAGATGGTTTTTAAGTTCACAAGACTCGTGTCTTCTTGAATAGACCACTTGATTCCATTCAAATACCTTGCTAGTTTGATGCTTTCATCCTCCACCACTTGTGATCTTAAACACAACTTTTGGAATTCTTCGGTGTATGCTTGGACATTCAAATCTTTCTGTCTAAGATTGTGTCTTCTTCTATGTAGCTGAACCTCATAATCATCAGGCAAGTAAGTCTGCTTTATCTTTCTCACCATGCCCTTCCATGTGACTATAGGACTCCTTCCTTCTTTCTCCCTTTTAGTTTGAGTAAACTTCCACCATGTGAGGGCTGAGCCTCTCAACCTAGATTTGGCCACATTAACTTTTTGGGCCTCTATTACACCATCAAATTCGACATGGTTTTCTATAATTTCAATCCAATCCACAATTGAATCTGGATCCATTTGTCCACCAAATAGTGGTACACCCTCCAAAGCTTTTCCACTTAGAGCCTTTAGTGCTTTTAAGAAGGGTTCTTCAACAATAACAGGGTCAGGTCTTGGAGCTTCCTCCTCCAATTCTAGTCCTTTTTCCATTGCTTCTTCTTCTTCCTTTTGTTCTATCTTATCCTTCACTTTATCAACTTTGTCTTAGACTTCACCCAAGAGTTGCTGCATTTGAGATAATCTTTCTCTTAGCAATTTGTTATGTTCTTCTACCTTTTTGGCTAAATCAGCGTTAGTCACCATGGTTTTATCTTCTACTGATCCCACTATTTTATTCTCTCCCACTAATTCAGTAGGTTGAAACATCCACCACAAACCTGATCTTAATCAAGCTCTGATACCAATATGATGTATGTGTTCCAAGGCTTGCTTTCACATCTACCAAGAGACCTAAATTTTCTCTATTAGAATCCTAACCTTCTCTAGGATCTTCTAAAGGCTTAGATGATTAAATAAGACCTTCTTTATCTCCTCTCCAAGAGCCCAACACTTTTTTTTTCACCTTGAAAGACTAACAACATGTAGATTCTTCACTTCATCTCCTACACTTAGAAGGATCTAAGTGTCAACTCCACACTAGCATTCATGAATCATTGCAGGGATGTTAAACATGTTGTAAACCTTCCATATGTTTCCATTTGACTCCATTTTGATGGATCTCTTAACCCTTTTCGGTCGAGATCAAGTTTTAGACCCTAAGAAGCCTAATTAGGCCTAATTCCTTGTAGCCTTTTCTAGAGACCTTTTCCCAATTATTTAAAATCTTTCCCAAAGAACTTGAAAAAATAATCCCACATTCAGATACCCTTTTTGATTTCACAAAGGATTTTGAAAGTTTTAGTCTCCTAAGCCCTCTGTACATAGGGTTCCTATTATCTAGGACCAATAGGGCTAATAGGCCTAATTAGTAGGACCTTACTGATTTCTCACTCAAAACTCGACCAAATGGATTGGTGAGTTCACAAACCTCTCAAAAGAGTAATATTAGGTCATATCCCACCTAGAACTACACTTTTATTGTACTATACTTTCCTTCCCCGGATGAAATGCTCAATTCTTCACCTCCAAACCTCTAACCGGGCACTGTCAGCTCGCCTAGGGCTTAGTACTAAAAATAGAAACTCGACTCCACAAGACTCCTACCTCTACATATGTATAGAGAAATGACTCCCCTAACATATCCACCTAGCCTTAGGAAGATCCCATGGTTATATTTCATGGGGGAGCCATGAAATGACAAACTGGTCAGGACAGGACCAGTGAACTCCCTAAACTAAAAACAATTTACTTAAGACCTTAAGCTAACTCAAATCAAATTGCTTACTAAATGGAAAAGTCTTAGAACTATCCTATGAATACAAAAAAATCACTAAATCAAGGCATTCAATCCATATGATAGCACTGTCACACTGAAAAGCTCGGATTCTTCACAAAATCAGAGTTGTAGAGCTATATTGATTATGCAAAACTTGTAACAATGAAAAACGATCTCCTCTAGATTCAAGCCTCCATACATTAGATGTCATATTCCATGTTTCTAGGGCCTGTTGGTCGATCTCCCACTCCTATATTATAGGGGGATCCAAAGTGACCGAGTTGCATGCAACATTTGCAATAATTGCAAATGTTGTCATGACAACATCGTAACAACTTTTTGGCATCTTTGCCATTATGCCAACTTCCTAAGTTTTAGGGCCTCTATCCTCTATATCTCAAGGAACCAACTTCATTAATGGCCTCTAAGCATCTCTATGACAACATTTATGTGTTTAGGACACATTCAAAGCTCAAATCCATCACTCAACTTCTAAGCCTAAGATCATTTAAAAAGCTACTAACAATGACTATTTTGGTGACCTTAGTCCTAATGACTAACTCACCTAGTCCACAATGCAATGACCTTCAAAGGTCTAGTTAAACACACTACCTTGACTTGGCCAATGTCAATTACAAGCCAAAACATTACAACTATGGAGGTTAGCCTAGGTGTGCTCCTGCACCAAAGGCAAAAATTGAAACTCGAAGATACAGATGGAAAAAAACACCAACGTCTGAAGAGATGATCAAGAGATGGAATGATGCCTCCAAAATAGGAATGAAAGAAGTGCCCATATGGTAAATGATCCATCTCACCAAAATGCATAGGTACCCAATCACTGCATCCACCTAGTACATAGGAACAAATAATTAATATGTAGCTCACTCCATCAAATCAAAGAAGCATTAGAACCAATAAGAAATACCCACCCCCATAATTTTGAGCATGGAGAGGTATGACAGGTACACTAAAAGGGGCTATCATGAATAATTGCATGTTGAAGAAAATACAAACACATATAAAGGATAGTGCCGAGGATGATCAATCTCTGGACACACATAATGAGGCTAATGTCATGGAAGGAACACTCACTTGAAAAACGTAGATAAAACCCCCTCATGACACTTTGTTATGTAGTGTGAGTACAAACAGGCACAAAATGTGCAAGATCCCAAGCATGCAATGATGACACTTTATCTCAGTGCATTTGGAAAAAAGAAAAGCTACATAAATAGATGTCTACACTACTCATAAATGACAAGAAAGCTGTAGAAACATGAATAACAACTAAAAGGGAGTCATCTCATGCTAGGAAAATGATCTTAGGGTCTGAAACATCTAAGATATCCACCAAATTGCAAAAAATAAAAAAACTTGAATAAAATGTAGCTAGAGAAGATTCTAGCGATGAGACCCATACAAGAAGAAGGAGAACAAAAATAGCTTTCCAACGACATGTGGATGTTGAAAAATGGAGTCCAGAGGAACAAGATATGGTGATCAAAGTGCAAAAAGGAACCCTGACTTTGACTAGCAAAAAACTCTGGAAGACGAAAAAATCAGAAAACTTTGGCATGTGTATTTTTTTTTGTAGGGTTGTATGGGCAATTTGTTTTGCCTCAAAATGAAACTATGTACAAATTAGACATGCCTTATATGAAATAGGGATTTTTGGGCATTTTGAACATAACCATGAGGTCAGTTTGTGCCCAAAGTGCTCCAAAAAATAGCTCCCCTCTAGATCCACACAAAATACTCTGAAAACTTGAAACCCTTGACACTCCAAAATCTTCAAAAAACTCAAGAACATGCTGCAACAACAAGACTCTGATACCATGTTAAAATTATAAGAATTCAATCACCAAGATCCACTATATACAAAATACCTATCACAAAAGCAAAAAATAGAGACACAACTCATAATGATCTGAAAGATGAAATATTCATTCAGAGAGAGAATATAGGGAATTACAAAAGAATTTATAATTACAATGAGATCAAAAGCTTATAAAGGTGACCAAAACCCAGAAGGTAGAGAAACCTAGGTTGCATGATAATAAATAATAAAGAACTAATTATTATATGCCTAAAGTTTAGCTTAAGTGAACTAGAGATAAAAAAGTGACTTAATAATTAAATCAATAATAATTTAATTAATAAGTGAAAATACCTTTTTACTCTAACAGATATTAGCATGGATTTTGAGCTTGGTTTTCCAAAGACTCAAAGAGGTAATGATTTAGTGTTTGTGGTGGTTGATAGGTTTTCAAAGATGGCTCATTTCATTCCTTGTTAAAAGACATCAGATGCAACACATATAGCTATTTTGTTCTTCAAGGAAATTGTCAGATTGCATGGGTTGCCTAAGAGCATTGTTTCAGAAAGGGATACTAAGTTTCTTGGATATTTTTGGAGGAAACTTTGGAGAAAGCTTAACATAGAATTGAAGTTTAGTTCTACATTTCACCCATAGACTGCTGGACAGATTGAAGTTTTTAATAGGAGCTTGGGTAATCTACTGAGATTCTTGGTTGGTGAGAAGGTAGGTTATTGGGATTTGGTTTTTTCACAAGTGAAGTTTGCTTATAATAGTTATGTGAATAGGAGTACTGGGAGAACACCTTTTGAGATTATTTATGGTTTACATCCTAAAGGAGTTATGGAATTGAGGGATATCAGTGTTGAAGAAAAGATGAATGTTGAAGAAGAATTGTTTACCGATCATATGAAGGATTTGCATGATAAAGTTAAGAAACATTCGGAAGGCATGCATGATAAGTATAAGGAGAGAGCTAATAGGAAGAGGAAACATAAGGAGTTTGAAGTTGGTGATAAAGTGATGGTTGTCTTGAGAAAAGGTAGATTTCTAGTTGGTACCTATAGTAAATTGAAGATGAAGAAGTTTGGACATTGTAAGATCTTGAGAAAGTTTGATTCAAGGAATAATTATGAAGTTGAGTTACCAGAGGACATGGACATATCAAGTATATTCAACATAGCATACTTGTATGAATACTGTAAATCAAATAGCAGTGAAGGAGATGGATCAGAGAGTGAATTACAGTATCCTAAGAAGTAGAAGGAGGAGGTTGAAGAGATCTTAGATACCAGAATTGGTCAAAGCACTAGAGGAAAATAATATGAGGAATATCTTGTTAAGTAGAAGAACAAACCGGTTGAGGATTCTTCATGGATTTCTCAGGTGGAGTTAAAATGATTGGGTTTTCCTTCATCATAGAAAAGTGAGAGGCTCACTTTTCAAATAACCTTGGGTGTCTGATGTAGGAGCATCTTGGGTTCATTGCAATCTTGCATCAACCAAAAACATTTATTTTTCTAATCATGATCACTGGTTGCTGAGTTTTTCCGTTCCTAGTCATCAGATGTTGTGTTTCTTGTCGTGATCGAGTTCTAGAAATCCTTGGTGGTTGCAGTCGTAGATTGGTGTTCAAAATATCATTAGGAATTTTTTCATATGATCACAACTCATTTGGAGTTATCACACCCAATTTATGCTGGATTCTATGGCTGTGTTTAAATGTGTTCTTCATGTTTCTGAATCAATTAGTGTTTGGATCTTCATTTGGATTTCCTTGGTAAGAAATTCTTATAAATCATTTTCCTATGTGGCTACGTGTTTGAATGACCTATTTGTATGATCACTCCTTGTGATTTAATTGTTGGTTAAAGATCTTTATGTATGAGGCCAACTAGGTGGTTAGTTGGTAACACATTTTGTTTGTCTTGGAAAATGTAATCTTGAGGCCAACCTGTTTGGTCACGGTCATGTATAAATGTTGGATCTTGGTCCTTGTTATGTGGGGAGCTAGAGGAATTTAGGAGAGTCAGTTAGGGCTTGAAGAAGGTTGATTTGCAGTCATATTGTAATATCTAAATTTGGCTCATAAAGGATTTCTTAAGTAAGATTTGCATAATGAGATAAGAAAGAGATCCTAACGCCAATTTTAGTTTCTTACACATAATTATTATGATAAAAAGGATGGAAAGGAGAATGTAAAGAATAGTGGGATAAGATACCTACCTCATAATATAAAAGATTTAGAAAAACTCATTTTCTGAAGCCTGTATTGAGTTTCTAGAAAATCTAAAGTAAGATTAGGAACTGAAACGTAGAGACGAACAAAACCCAGAAATATTTTTTTGTTCCGATGCCATCTTATGAAAAAGGTTGACCTTGACCCAATAATTTTGACCCTGACCTGCACAGTGTCGACATAAAATCTGTTTGCGGATCTCGGTAGTTCACTGAAAAGGGTATCCAAATCTGGTCTCAAATCTACTGTTCTGCACCTGTAACTCCCAAAAATAGCACCTAAAAATATCTGAAAAGAGGGGTTTTGGGGTGGCTATATAGGGTTTTGCCTTAGTCAAACCCCCATTTTGGTGATCTCCACCTCCATGAATACCCGAATGTATAATGTATGGTGTGTGTGTATTGCTCTTTTGAAAAGAGTCTTTAAACATGTACTATCAAGATCTAATCTTCTAGATTAACAATCCTAAAATAACATGGAACTGAGAAATAAATGCATAGATTTGAATATGATAAAGAAATTATACCAAGCCCCCAAGGCTAAAGTATTCCTATCAACTCACAATCCGTAATTGCTACCCCATGATAATGTCCTTTAAATGCTTGAATGTTGAGAATAGTAGATCTAAAGAGAGAGCCTTCTTGCTTCAGTGAATCTCCACCATAGCTTGTCCTCAAAATGCTTGATTGAAGATAATGATATGTCCTCCTAGCTTGTCCTTCTATATCATCCTCTTGCTTGTTTGCATCATCATTTCATCATGTCATCTCCCGATTTTGTTTCATGATCATATGAAGGCCAAAGAGAGTGTTTATATAGAGATCTCAATATAGGTCTCCTAGGGCAATGCAAGGGACCCAAATTTGAATTTCACCTTGAATCATGGTCCAATCACAATCACCAACTAAGGAGGGAATATAATAATTCAAATATCGGAGAAAACACTTCCGCAGCCAAACCCGAGGACCTATTTTAAGTTCCGGACCCCGATAAGCTCTAGATTTGAAAGTGGGGACCAACACCCGACAGAGGTCTATGTTGACCTTTCCCTTGACCTAGGTCAGGGTCAACCTTGACCCTGACCTAAGGTTTCAGGCAGGTCACCAGAAAGTTGCTGAGAGGTTCCTAGGTCAGCCGGGGACCTAGGAAGGTGGGGGAATGTGCCAGAATGTTAAGAAGGCCTAGAGGCCTAGAGAGAGAGTAGGATGTGGCCCAGGAGGACCAATACATAGGTCCTACCTAGAGAAAAGAGCCATGGAGAGGGAAATATAGGAGGATCCACAAGATCCTAACCCTAATTTCACCTACACATGTATAATCAAGCACAAATGCAAATCTAATATGCAAACATACTAAATGAGGGTGCTAAATCTATCAAAATGGAAGTGCTTCCATTTTAAGACAATAAATTTAGCCCCCACTTTAGCTTAGATATGATACTACGTGAATATGCAAGTTAAAGTAAGAAAACATCATAAAGTATAAAAAGGATATAGCCAAGTCCTCAATGCAAAGATCCTGCAAGAAACCATTAATATCAGCAACCTGCAACACACGAGGTTAATGAAAATCCAAAGAGCACCTAAGTCTTAATATGATGATCTTGAGAAGTATATAGAGCCCCTTATGCCCCCCTGATTTGGCTTACTAATTCATGGAAGGTGAAACAAGGTGATAAGGTGATTTCTATACACTGAATATGCAATTTGTTGAAAAAGTCCTTTCCTAAACTAGTTAGAAGGGTCCTAAACCTTCCTAAACTAATTTAAGAGGTTAGGTATCTGAATCATGATTCCAATGCCTCTGACGACACTAAAAAAAAAGCTACCAAACTCAAGTTATGATGAAAAGAATAGATGTCTATCTAAATGCATATAAAGGGAAAATTTGAATTTAACCTAAATAACTTCAAATGAAACCCTAGTAAAACCCTAATTTACTACCTATAAATAAGAGTAAGAGACACTTACCACCTCATTCTTACCATTTGTAGAGTTTGGGAAAGGAGATAAGATGCTGAAGAGAGAGGAATTTTGAGCGAGCCATGTGGAGGTTCTGAGGGAGCGTTTGGCCAGCAGACAACCACTGCCCGAGGTAAGTTCTTGTTTCTAGTGCCTGTGATTGAAAATTTCATGTTTTTATAGGGAAGGTTGACCATGACCCAATAAGGTCGACCCTGACCCGGTAAGGTCGACCCTAACAAGGAAGGTTCTATCCTTCTTGGGGGGCAGGTCAACCCTGACCCAATAAGGTTGACCTTGACCCATAACGGTCGACCTTAACCCAAAAAAGGTCAACCTTGACCAGGTCAGGTGGGTACAGAAGATGTTTGATGTCAAAGTACTAATATGATTCATGTTTGTGCTTGCAAGATCCAGTCCGTCTTCGAGAGCATCCCTTTGGAGGGTTACTACTATCTGTCAGAGGGTGTGTCTCCGAGCTACAATAGGAAGAGATACAATTATTGAGAGATGTGGGATTGTACTGGGTAGCATTCCTACCACAGCTGATGTTCCATCGGTCCATGATATCAACCATGATAGAGAGATGGGATGAGGATACTTGTTCCTTCCATCTTCCATCAGGAGAGATCATGATCACGCTGGAGGATGTGTACAGGATCCTATGACTTCTAGTCCAAGGCGAGCCTGTCAGACCAAGAGTATCGTGGGGTCCTCCTAAGATTTTTGCAGATATGGAGTATTGTTTGGGACGAGAACCACAAATGAGGACTCGATCAGATAAGATATCTCTGGCAGCCATTCTAGCAGGTCTGACACCTATGGTACGAAGAGTGATGCTATGTATACTTGCTTTGGTTGTAGTGCCCAACACAAAGGGTATAGTATTTTTAGCACCATTTACCCATCTCGTACGTAGGATGGAGAGCGATAGGGTCACTATCTTTATCACGAGCTGAGTCAGTTAGTGAGATACCAGTGGGAGAGTCTTACGGTGTGCACCTTGCTACAGGTTTGGATGTTTGAGCATTACACATGTACATGACCACAGGTTACTCCTATGATGATAGATGCGAGCACACTGAGAGCCTTTGCATATCTACTAGTAGATGTCTGGCAGCACGGAGATATCCTCTATTGGAGGGTATGCTTTGACTGTATACCAAGTATAGATGTAATATGGAGACCTTATTGTCAGATGATAGAGTGGCCGAATAACCGACATCAGTTGAGACACTCACAACAACATAAGCTGCTAGAAGGTCCTACCAATCATGTTGTGATGTCGTACTACTATGATAGGGTGATGAGATAGTTTGGTTTGATGCAAGGGGTCCCTTAGACAGTACGTCGGTATGTATATCTGACGAGATACTATCAGAGAATCGGCGCCATACGTCGATTGACAGTAGCTGATATTGTGGATAGTGAGACAGATGAGACTGAGGATATAGAGGTAGCCCCTAAGATATCCTATGTAGGTGTTAGCAGAGAGTATATCAGATACTGGAGTTTACAGGGGACCCATCCTATCTTCCTTGATGACTACCCCATAGGTGATCCAGGTCCTTCAGAGAGGAACCACCAAGGAGATGACATACCAGTAGGAGAGGAGGACGATCAGAGAGATGAGGAGGAGCCTCCCTTTGGGGGATATCCTATGGAGGAGGAGAGAGCAGAGGAGATGCTCCTAGGCTATAGTATAGGGACCAGTGATGAGGCAGTTTATATATCTCCCTTGAGATCATGATGACCTCCTCGAGCACACACAGAGACACCACCACCCAGACCTAGACAGAGCGAGCGTGGAGAGAGTAGTCATTCCATGCCCCCACCATCTAGATCCTTTGGTGATACCCAAGCAGGAGTTCCAGGTATGATATAGTTTTAGAATGTTGTGAATAAAGATTTTGTTTAGAAGAAGAAATTAAATAAATTTTACATTTGAATTTTGTAGGGAGCATAGCGGAGTGGAGGAGTTTTGTATCTGAGGTTCTGAAGGATACATGTATGTCCTACCGACTGCCAGCTAGCAAGAGAGAGTCCCTTATAGGAAAAAGGGATCCTAGAAGACATGCAGATATCTTCCTATGTGTACAGTAATAGTTGAGGTTATGCAAGGAGAGAGAAGAGAAACTGATGGCTAACATACAGAGAGCCCAGGAGCAGATCCAGGAGATGAGCATATTGAGGAGTTGCACATGGACTACCTTTCTGAGATCCTCAGCCTCACACCACAGATCTAAGAGAGCTGGTAGCCACCGACCTTCAGAGCATCGGGATAGAGATTGATAGATATGGCATTTGTGCCACATATGTACCAAACTCGGAAAAGTTTATTTATGACGAAAATTTTGTTTTTGGAACAATTAGTTCTATGGTTGATTACTTTTTACTTTCATCAATGCACAAAACTTAAAAAGAAAGAGGAAAGGAAAAATATGTATGAATGCATTCTAAGTTACATAACTTATAAAATAATTATTCTATAAGGAACACATACATACATAAAGAAATAAATGACTAATTAGGGATAATAATGTTTGAGATGCATGATATTAATAGGTTCCTTAAGAGGAACACCATTCATATCATCAATTTTATAAGCACCTGAAGTAAAATCCTCAATTACCACAAAGGGTCCAAGACAATTTGGACTAAATTTTCCTTTCTCACCAGGTAAAGCATTCACATTTCTTTGGTGCTCATATAAGACTAAATCACCTACCAAGAATGACCGTTCAATCAGTTTGTGATTATATTGTTTTTGGAGTGATTTATGATAGGCCTTAATGTGTTCCAAAGCATTTATTCATTGTTCTTCTAACATTTCTAATTCTTGTAATCGTTGTTCCCGAAAAGTATCTTTGTCAATGATCCCATGAAATGAAACACGCAAGGATAGAATTTCCAATTCCAAAGGCATGATAGCGTTAGTCCCATAAACAATATTATAAGGTGAAGTGCCATTGGTCGTACGAACACTAGTCATATAAGCCCACAAGGCATAAGTAAGTTGTGTATGCCAATCTTTCGCATGTTTGTTGACTATTTTCTTTAATATTTGTTCAATAACCTTATTTGATGCTTCAGCTTGACCATTAGATTGAGGGTAGTA
>MU225801.1:1932177-1951799 GCA_018584345.1 Thuja plicata | reverse complement strand
TTTTGTTTATTTTACACACATAACCGTGGATTCCAAATTCATTCCACCTCCTGAGGTGGAATTGCGAAATCCACGATTTTGGCAAAATGGGGTCTTTGAAATCCACATTCCCATTCTCAAAAAGGGCTTCCAAACAGAGAATTGCACCCCATAACCGGGTTATGGGCAGCATAACCCGGTTATGGGGTGCAACCAAACGGGCCCTAAACTCTTCTTTTTGACTAAGCCTTGGTCAACTTCAGATTAAATACCCTTCCATTAGTGTTGGGTCTTGCTCGTACGAAGGTTCAAAATTTTTTGTGTGGTTTTTACTTTTTTTTTTCCAAAAAAAAAATTAATTATCCCAAAAAAATCAAAAAATAATAAAATCTTTAAAAAAATCATAGTAAAAAATCTTTTTTCTTTTCAAAAAAAATAAAATTTAAATAAAAAAGAAAAAGCAAACCCTATAGGGTTTGAGGGCATACATCAATGAGGAGGTGGCTTTTGTTTGGTTAAAAAATCGCAAACAAAATTCCATATAAATAAAGACAAAGGCAAAGCTTTTTATTTTAACAAAAATCTTAAAACATAATATCGTGCATGGGAGGGCTCGTTTGGGTGCTAGAATACCAAATGTTGGATATGGTAAATTCTGGAAGATGGTACAATTCTGGAAGATACATATCCTAGAAATGATTTCTGGAATATGGGCTGGACCCGTTTGGTTCACACGGAAGGTGACTGAGAAGATGCATAAATAATTTTAATTGTTCATTTCTTAATTTTTTGAATACGGTGTGTATGTGTGTATATATATACACATACATGTGTGTGTGTGTGTGTGTGTCACATATGTGTGTATACACACACACATACACACATGTGTGTCTACACACATGCACACACATACACACATTTGTGTATATATACATATTTACACATACACACACATATGTGTGTATGTGTATATATCTATACACATGTGTATGTATATATACACACACATGTATGTGTATATATATGCATTTATATATACATGTGTATATATACACACATATATGTATGTATATACACACATGTATACACATATACACACATACACATATTACACACATTTGTGTATATATACATATATATGCACATATACACACATACACACATTTACACACCTATCATGTCACAGATCTGACGAGATATTAAATTTGCTTTTGTAAAAATTAGAATTTGAAATTCGAATTCCACCTATTTGTGGGAAGATGCATGACGCAAGGCATGGATGATATTGGGGCCTAGGGCACTCCCAACTACCAAACCACCTTGTAGAACCAATGCAGAAGCCAAACCACACAGTGAAAGAAGAAACAGAAGAGATCCTTTATAGTAACTTGATCAAAATCATTACATGTCGGGTTGTAAGGCCTTCCCGGTTTGGGCCATATATCTTCAATGAGTTTCAATATGATCTTCATACATGCGAGGTCATTGACCTGCTTACAGATAATTCAAATCTTGAACTAAGAATTGCCTAAACTAAGAACATAGAAATAATTATATACAAGAGTCCACCAAGAGAGGTCGGCGCTCAAATCCATAAGTGAGACCCAGATTTAGGTCCACACAGATCCCAATTAGAGACCCCAAATCAATTAAAACATCAAAATTAACTGAAGAAGTCGGCCACCAGATTCAACTCCAAAATAAACATCTCGAGTAAAGGTTGACCGAGCAACAGAGTGACTCGGGCAAAGAACACCCCGAGCAATAGGAATAGAACCCGAGCGTCAGAAGAGAAACCTGAGCAACAGGAAAATAACAAGCTTTCCCGAGTGACAAACCCGAGCAACAGAACCCGAGTAGCAGAGACCAACCTAAAACAAGCATTACCGAGCAATAGAGCCTGAGTAACAGAGTACTTCTCAAGCAGCCTCCAAATTAACTTAAAGAACAAAACAAACATCTTTTTGGTTGAGCAGGATTGCCAATGACCCAAGATGCTCCTGCATCAGACACCTAGGGTTATAAGAAATGATTCTTCGAATCATATATCAGGTCCAACCTGAAATGAATCCAACTTCGTTTGAGAAATCCAAGATGAGTCCTCAATCGGTCTGTTCTTCCACTTTACCAGATATTCCATGTATTCTTTTCCTCTTGTACTTCTGTCGATTCTCAGTTTTAAAATCTTCTCAACTTCCTCTATCTACTTCTTAGGATAATCACTTGGTACTATCACTTCTTCATCAGGTTAATGATATTCATACAAGTTTGAAATACAGAATATAGGTTAAATATCCATGTCATCAGGTAATTCAACTTCATAAGCATTTCCACTGTCAAATCTTCTCAGTATTTTGCAAGGACCAAATTTCTTCATCTTCAATTTACCATATGTTCCAATAGGAAATCTTCCTTTCTTCAAATGAACCATTAATGCATCACCAACTTCGAATGTTTTATGTCTTCTTGATCTGTCTGTACTATCTTTGTACTTTTCATTACTTTTCTCCAGCTTCTGTTTTACATCTTCATACAATGTCTTCATGAACTCAGCAAATTCTTCTGCTTCTGTGCTTCTTTTCTCTTCTCCAATAATGTCTCTCAAATCTAATATACCTCTCGGTTGTGTACCATGAACAATCTCAAAATGTGTCTTTCCAATACTTCTATTCACTAAATTGTTGTATGCAAACTCTGCTTGTGCCAACATCAAATCCCAATTACTTGGTGTGTCTCCAACTAAGCATCTCAATAAATTACCCAAACTTTAGTTTAAAACCTTTGTTTGTCCATCAGTCTGTGGATGAAATGTAGAACTAAACTTCAACTCAGTATCCAACTTCTTCCAAAGTGTTCTCCAAAAATAGCTAACAAACTTATTGTCTCAGTCAAAGATGATACTTCTCAATAATCTATGCAATCTGACAATCTTATTAAAGAAAATATTTGCTATATGTACTGCATCTGATGTTTTCTTACATGGTATGAAATGTGTCATTTTAGAAAATCTATCCATAACAACAACTATAGAATCATTACCTCTTTCTGTCCTAGGTAAGCCAAGAACAAAATCCATGTTGATATCACTCCAAGGTTTCTCAGGAACACTAATAGGTGTATACAAACCAGTATTCTGACTCACTCCTTTTGCAACTTGACAAACTCCACAAATTTTCACAAATTTTTTAACATCCTTATACAACTGAGGCCAAAAGTACCTTTCCTTTAGCAAACTCAATGTCTTATCAATACCAAAATGTCTAGCCAATCCACTACTATGTTTCTCTTTTATCAAATTAGTTCTCATTGAACCTCTCAGTATACACAACTAAATACCTTTGAACAACATATCTTCCCAAATGAAATAGTCTTCATACTTGAATGATTTGAATTAGGTGCTCTGCACACTCTCCACTACTCTGAAAAATCAGGATCACTTTCATACAATTGCTTCATGTCATCAAAACCAAGAACTTCAATTCTCATTTCAGTGAACAAAGATCTTCTTCTACTCAATGCATCAGCAACTCTGTTATAAACTCCACTCTTATGCGTTATCACAAATGTGAAAATCTGCAAATACTCTACCCATTTCATATGTCTCTGATTCAACTTATTATGACTACCCAAATACTTTAAAGCCTTATGATCAATATACAAAACAAATTCATTTGGCATTAAATAATGTCTCCATTTCTTCATAGCTTGAACAATAGCATAGAACTCTTGATCATAGACAAAATATTTTCTCTTTGCATCATTCAACTTCTCATTAAAGAAAGCAACAGGTTTACCTTCTTGAGTTAACACAGCTCCAATTTCACTTCCACTTGCATCACATTCAACTTGAAATACATTATTGAAATCAGGTAATGCTAACATAGGTAATTCAACAACTTTCAACTTCAAAGCCTCAAAACTCTTATCAGCTCCATGTGTCTGCTTGAATTCTCTTTTGTCTCCTCTCATTGTTTCAATCATAGCTTTACAAATAGAACTGAAATTTTCGATAAACTTTCTGTAAAAACTTGCCAATCCTTGAAATGATCTTACCTCAGTGACATTTTCAGGTGTAGGCCAACTAAGTATAGCTTCAACCTTCTCTGGATCCATCTTCAAACCATCAACTAAAATCACAAAACCCAAATACACAAGCTCTTCTTTCATGAAGGAATACTTCTTCAGATTTATCAGCAACTTTTCCTCTTTCAATCTCTGCAACACTTGTCTTATATGCATCAAATGCTCTTCTCTAGTCTTACTGAATATCAAAATATCATCCAAGTATACAATCACACATTTGTTCAAGAATTTATTCAAAACTTCATTTATTAACCTCATAAAAGTACTCGGTGCATTAGTGAAACCAAAAGGCATAACCAACCACTCATACAAACCTTTCTTTGTCTTGAAAGCAGTCTTCCACTCATCACCTTCTCTGATTCTGATACGATGATATCCAATTTTCAAATCAATTTTGGTAAAATATCTTGCTCCACTCAAACAATCCATTATGTCATCCATTCTCGGTATAGGAAACCTATACTTTACTGTGATCTTATTGATTGCTCTAGAATCAGTGCACATTCTCCATTATCCATTCTTCTTAGGTGCAAACACAGCTGGTACTGCACATGGACTCAAACTCTCTTGGATCAAACCTTTGTTCAACAATTCATGAACTTGTCGGATAAGCTCTTCATTTTCGGTAGGTGTTAACCTATGTGGTGCTTTGTTCAGTAAACTAGCTCTAGGAGTCAGATCCATACAGTGACTGATATCTCTAATTGGTGGTAAACCATCAGGTACATTATCTGAAATTATCTCCTTGTACTCAGTGAGCAAATTTTCAACTTCAGCAAGAACTTCACTTTTGGTATTCTTACTCGGTTTGTTAGGAATTAATGCATAACAGATATCATTTCTTTTCAAATTTTTAACAAACTGTCTACCTTCCATTAGACAAACTTTCACAGATGTACAATCTCACCAATAGATTCTTCAACCAAAGGTAACAAAACTTGCTTCCCACCATCAACCCAAATAGAATATCTATTCAATCTTCCATCATGTATAGCATGTCTATCATATTGCCAAGGTCTACCCAACAAAATGTGACAACAATCCATTGGCATAATATCACACAACACTTTATCATAATACTTTCCAATTTTCAGATTCACAAAACATTGTTCACTCACCATTAATGTATGATCATCCTTGATCCATGAGATATGATAGGGTTTTGGATGTTTCATCCTCTCCAGCTGCAACTTTGGAACCATTTCCTCATATGCCAAATTCTCTGAGCTTCCACTATCAACAATCACCCTCCAAACTTTGTCTGCAACTCTACATCTGGTCTTGAACAAACTTTTCCTGACAAGATCTTTCTTATCCTTCTCAATCCATAGTATCCTTTGGATCATGAAATTCCCTTCCTTCTTAGCTTCATTTGGTGACTCCTCTTGCACTAATGCATTTCTGCTACTAGTGCCTTTCTTTCTTGCATGTGTGCATTCAAAGGATTTATGTCCTTCTCCACAATTGTAACAAGTTACTTGGAACCCTTTTCTGCTATAACCACTTCTAGAGTAATTACCTCTTCCTCGGCATGAATTTCCACCTTTCCATTCTATCTTTCCTTTGTCTTGAGATGTGTCTGAAATTGACTTGTCTGGTTCAGATCTACTATTCTCACCATGAGATCTACCTCTTCCTGTAGGGAATCTACCACCTCTACCTCTTTGTCTTTGTTCATATCTTCTGTTCAACTTTTCCTTAGCTTTTAGGGCAAATTGGTATGCCTCCTCAATTCTTTCCATCGTGACCAAACTGATTTCATCGTATATGGAACTTCTCAATCCATTTAGGTATCTTTCTACTCTTTCTACTTCATCTTCAACATGTCCAGATCTGATGTCCAATCTGTAGAATTCCTTAGTGTAGTCTTTTACAGATTTATCCTTCTGCTTCAAACTTTGCATTCGCCTGATTAGGTTAATCTAATAATCACAGGGTAGAAACTTGCCTTTCAATTTGTTTACAATCTTATTCCATACCTTGATTTTGTCTTTTCCTTTCTTCTTCCAATCCAATTGCAGATGTTCCCACCACAGGGATGCATGACCTTTCAATTTTGTGCTTGCAATTTTCACCTTCTTATCCTCTGCTACATTCTCATATTCAAAATACTTTTCTATCTTAGTTATCCAATCAATCAATTCATCAGAATCCAATTTTCCACTATACTCAGGAGGATTAAACTGAGGTGTGGATTTCAAACTTGTCAAAGCTCTCAGGAATCGCTCTTCTTCCTGATTCATCACAGGTGCAGGTGCATATTCACCTTGAACCTCTTCAATTTCATAATCACTAACATCTTCAAGATGTCTTCCTCTACGTTGGGCTGTCTCAACAACTTCCAATCTAGCAGCCATCTGCCTAAGCATATCAACTAGACCTGGATCTGCATTTCATCTCCCACAAACCATCTTGAATCCCTCTGCAATTGTAGGTCAGATTGCAATCTACTACCCCACAACAATACCAACTAGGGTTAGGGTTTACAAGAAGGAACTTAGATCTCACCAATTCTCTGATACCACCTGACGCAAGGCGGGGATGATATTGGGGCCTAGGGCACTCCCAACTTCTAAACCACCTTGCAAAACCAATGCGGAAGCCAAACCACACAATGAGAGAAAAAACATAAGAGATAATTTATATTAACTTGATCAAAATCATTACATGTCAGGCTGTAAGGCCTTCCTGGTTTGGGCCATATATCTTCAATGAATTACAATATGATCTTCATACATGCGAGGTCACAGACCTTCTTATAGATAATTCAAATCTTATTCTAGCACTGCTACTTCGAAACTAAGAACTGCTTAAACTAAGAACATAGAAACAATTATATACAAGAGTCCACCAAGAGAGGTCAGCGCTCAAATCCATAAGTGAGACTCATATTTAGGTCCACACAGATCCCAATGAGAGACCCCAAATCAATTAAAACATGAAAATTAACTGAAGAAGTCAGCCACCAGATCCAACTCCAAAATAAACATCTCGGGTAAAAGTTGACCAAGCAACAGAGTGACTCAGGAAAAGAACACCCCGAGCAATAGGAAACAGAACCCGAGTGTCAGAAGAGAAACCCAAGCAATAGGAAAATAACAAGCTTGCCCGAGCGATAGACTCGAGCAACAGAACAAGCATGCTCGAGCAACAGAACCCAAGCAATAGAGACCAACCCATAACAAGCATTACCGAGAAACATAGTCCGAGTAACAAAGTACTTCCCGAGCAGCCTCCAAATTAACTTAAAGAACAAAACAAACATATTTTTGGTTTGGTAGGATTGCCAATGACCCAAGATGCTCCTGCATCAATGATGCCCATTTTGGGGCAAAATTGGAATTTTGAAATTCCAATTCCAGTTTTTTTGGATGGACACAAACATGGAATTGACATTATTCAGAATTGGATAATGCAAATTCCAGTCAAATTCCAGCACATGTGCTTACAACAGATTCATACTTTTTCATTTGGGCAGCCCTTTCCCATGCATTGAGTGGTGGCCCCACCTCACATGCACTCTATGGAATATACTTTGATTCCACACAAATTCATTCACATGCATTTTTTCTAACACCTCACAAGGATTAGAATATCCAGGCCTAGGGTATATCCTAGTAGATCAAGAGCTTATTCGAGTGACTTCATTCTTCCTTGGTAATTAGAATAATATGGGAATATTGTGTGATCACATCAATAATGGCCCCTAGTCCCATTCTTCACTCCTAATGGGGCCTTTTTTGTTTTGGCCATAACATTTGCATATAGTATCAAAATTGGGCAAACGAGATATCATCACAAGGATATTTTTGAGGTCTTTCCTGTGATGGTGGTCTTATCTTTAGATTCATCTCTTAAATTTCATTATACTTAGTCAATGTTAGATATTTAGTTTCAACTTTCAAGATCATCTCTTTTCACTAGTATCTTTCATTTTCATGATTCTTGCAACATTGGAAGGATTATTTAGAGTTCTTCAAATCTAATCATTTACTTTTTCCAAATTTTGCCTCAAGTGCATTTTATTCAGTTTTTTGTGTTTTCACTATCTAGTCAATTACTTGGATGTTTTGGCACCTTGAACTAATGTGTTTGTGGGAGATGACATCATTTGATTTTCTTTACATGTATTTAGGTTTTGGAGGTCTAATTATTTTATTTTGAGGATTTATCATGGGTTTTTCTATTCATTATATTGTTGTCACCCTAACAATTATGAGTCTTGGCGAAATGACATCCTAACACATCTTAAGTGGCTAGATTTTTTGCCTTTTTTTATGGATTCATACCAGAACTACGTACATTAGGAGGTAGCACAACTTGCGGTATTATCATAGATCATGTTGTAAGAGTTTTTTTTGTCTAGTATTGATCATGACACTATGTGGTCTATATCGAAGATTAATTGTCCCTGGACACTTTGGACTAGACCTATGGATATGCATGCAAACCCTCATATCTCTCCATTCCCAGAGGATGTTACAACATATTGTCTTATCCCCTTGCACATGCAGATTATATATCCTTTAATAAAGATACTTTAGAGGAGCTTGAGTATATCATAGGTCTTGCATATGAGAGGCTTGTCTTCCAACTCCTACTCCTCACATTGAGATCCCATCTCAATCTACATCTTCTATTGTTCTTGATCATTTTGGCATTGGCACATGAATAGCCCACATTGATGTAGTACAGAAAGACATTGTTCTTTCAAACATGGCTACTTGGGGTTTGTATCTTCCAAACATGTCATCCTTGTTTGTGGAGTCTCATATTTCAGATCTGGAGGACTATCTTGACGATGTTCAACTCCTCTTTGTTGACAACCTCATTAGTGTTGTCAGCTCATCTTCATCACCCATGGAGATTGTTCAGTTTTTACAGTCCTAGGTTGTCACCCACTACATTGATTGGCATGTACCTGATTGGTTTGTGGCATGATCATCCTTCATGGACATAGCAACATTTGAGCAATTTCCAAAGGCGTATAATATTTGGATTTGGATTCTTACTTCTTCCAATTTATGAGAGTAGTTTTTCATATCTCTAGTGGATTTGTTTCTTTCTAAGGGGAAAAATATTGTTTGCGCACAAGGTATCTCAACCTGTCTTCAAGTGTTCAGCATTGGTACAAGAGCTACTTCTTCTTTGGGGGGATTCCTATCCTCCTTTTCTCTCTCTTGTGGGGCGGACATTCAGTGTAATATTGTGACAAAAGAAGTTCTTGAGTGGTCACATCGAGTCCTCCTTTCCTTTTTTCACTATTGTAGTTATTTCATTTTCTCTCTTTTGGAGAGCTTTTTCCCATGTGGTTTTCTTAGATTGCATTGGTTTATAAAAGGATACCTGATCAAGCCTCATTATCGAGACCCATCCTTTCATGCATTCATATTTAGTGTTTTCGATTCTCCCTAAGTTAATCTTAAGGGGGGCTACTGGTGCAATTTGGACATTATCTAATTAGCTATATGATTAGGTCCTTAATTAATTTATTCACTTAAGCTACACTTTGGTTCTTTTTAAATTTTATTAGATTAGGGTAATAATAGCTTAAGATGTCTCATTCATTATGATTGTGACACTTGGCACTAACAAATTTAATCTTCTTGTATGGTTTGCATCTAAAGTTTATTTATCCTTTCTAAAGGTTTAATTGCATTGTGTATCATAATCTTTGTCCATCAATACAATTCTCATATTGTTGAGCAAATAATTCTAGCTTGATTTCCATTTGTGATAGGTTTTTTGCTTGTAGGCGATGCAGGAGCATCCATGCTGTACAAACTATTCATCAACCAAAATATGTTTTATTTTTATTTTTGTAGTTTAGATGAATAAATGATGTAGCTTGAATATTTTTGGAATAAAGGCCAAGTATTTTAATGAATATTTTGGTTAGTACATTAAGTTAGAACTTTGTATAAATTTGGATGCATTTGTTAGCATTTACAATGTCAAATATTGCAAATTGGCCAACATGGCCATTGGATTTTGTGGGACCCTATTTTCTCTTCATGTGTAACCAAATAAGGTAAAAATGACATATTCTAAGAGTTATGAAAAATGACAAAGCATTTGTGTCAAGTTGGGCATCCATGAAGCAGTCTTTAGCTTTTTCTACTCCGGTAATCAGCTGGTCGTGTCAATGACACAAATGGACAACTAATTTTGGCAAATTGTACGAGGAGTTGTAAGAGCATTAAATGGAAATGTTTGAAGATAATTCATACATGGAAATGGAGAGAGATAAAATTGTGCATGACATTTCTAGGATGCTAATTTTAGCCAATTTGTTGAGTTGCATTTATATGTTGATTCTTTCATTTGCTAGGGAGGAGTTTTCAAATTTGAAGGTGTGTAAGGGAGAAAAAAGATAGAAAATTAGATTTGAAGGTGGTTTTGTTTTTGTAGCTTCCTCTTGCATGTGGTTTTTTTATTGTATTCATAATTGCAAGTGTTTTAGTGAAGCCAATATGCTCAAAGTTGCAAACAGTCTCATAGTTTGCATTCAAATTTGAATTTTATGTAAGATTTATGTTGTAGACCAGTTTTATATCATATTCGTAATGATTTTCATCAGCTCCTCTGGCTATCATATCAGTGTGATTTCAGTTATGCTTTGATGTCACAACATTTCTAATGGTGTGAGAAAATTTCCATTATCCTTTTTAGAGTTTTGATGTTGTTTGAAGCATTTATGAATTGCATTGTATGTCCAAGTGAGTTTGTTGATTTATACTAGTTTGGTATTGAGAGAGGTCATTTCTATTTGTATCAGTGGTATCAGAGCTACTGTTCTTGAGTGTAGGTAGAGCACTGAATGTGATTCAATTCTCATTGGGACCTAATAGTGTGTGTGAGTTTGTTGCATATGTGTGTGCGACTTGCAAGAGGAGCTACTTAGAGGATTTGTCGGGCTGAGGTTCCTAAGTTTGTAAACATATCACTCAATGTGAGAAAGTTTGCAATAGAACTTACAAGTGTTGATAAGAGGATTTATGTTAAGGCCTTGTAAGGCCTTGAGTATGGAAAAGATAAAGAGAAAAATAATTTTTTTCATTGGATGGATTCTTAGGCTTCTTGGATTTCAGAAAATCAGAGAGAGACTTTGGAAAATGAGAGAGAGAGAGAAAGAATAAATAAGAGTCGGAATGATAGAGTTGTAGCAATAAGTGAATGAAATAATAGCAAAGTTGTAAAGAAGAAAAGAAAAGGAGTGAAGAGGTAAAGATAATTTTCGTCATTTTACTAATGATGTTTTGATTGGAGAAGAGAAAGGTGACCAATGGAGTGTCATGCATGAGGCACAAAAGAAGAGGAAGAGGATGAGTATGAAGAAATTGATGAACTTGAAGTTGAGGAATGTCTATTAGCAGACATGGAGAATAAGGTTATAGAGATTGCAACAACAAAAAAGAGTTCCTTAGAGGATACAAATGAAGTTGAGAAGAATGACTTACTAGTTAACATTAAAGAAGACTGGAATAAACTTAATGCAGGTGGAGCAAGAGTTGCAGAAAAAGGTAATGAGGCAAAATCCAATGTGAAAATTTTCTTTCATGGGGATAGGAATGTAGAAATAGAGAAATTTGTTGCAGCAATAAATCATTTTGAGAAGGTTGAAATTGAGGAACGAGATGTGGAGGTCAAAGATTTTTCCAATGATTCTTTGTTTAAAAGTAGCAAAGATGAATATTCCCCAATTAGAGAGATTGATCATTTGTTATATAATGTGGATGATGAATCTCAAGATTATTGTTCTAACATTGGTTTGAATGTGGAATATCAGTTTGTGGCAGCAATATGTCTTGTGGAAAGTATAAAAACAGTGACATCATGTTGAAAAAAAAAGTTGAAGTTGCAGCAGTGAATGAAACTAAGGTAAAATTCAATTCTTCTTAATATTATCCTAAAGAAGGATGTGAGTATGATGAGGAGAATGGTGAATCGTATTTTAATTAAACTTGAGAATGATGATTATTTGCATGTTATGCGTGCATTAGTTCAAGAGGATTTCCCTAGTGATGTATGGTATGTGTATGGTGCTACAGAGTTTAGTGCAAGTGCATTTTTGTGGAGGTGGATAGACTATGGTGAGTTGAATCCCACAAGAATGGAGGAGAATGTGAGATTCATGTGGAGGAAGTGGATGGTTTATGGTGGAATTAATTCCACATTTAGAAGTTTGAGCATAGAGTTGAGTTCTAAGAGAAGAATGCTTGTTCCTAGCAAGTGTTGGAAGAGGAGAAAGAAAAATTTATCAGAGGTACCTATTTCAGTGATGGAGTTTTTTGCAGGTTGTTCACAATATGAAAGCGTGGTACTACCATTCAACTCTATTTTGTGAATTCATATTCACAATTTTTTTCTTACCTTGGGTGTCTGATGGAGGAGTATCCATGGTGTACATGCTACCCTCATCTACCAAAATATGTTTTATTTTTAATTAAGTGAATAAATGTAGCGTGAATATTTTTGTAATAAAGGCCAAGTATTTTAATAAATATTTTGGTCAGCTCCTTATGTTAAAATTTTGTGCAAATTTGGAAGCATTTGTTGGCATTTATTATGTCAAATATTTAAAATTGGCCAACTTCGGTGTTGGATTTTGGGACCCTATTTTCTCTTCATGTGGAACCAAATAAGGTAAAAAGGACATATCCAGGTTTTATGACATATGACAAAGAATTTATGTCAAGTTGGGCATCCATGAAGGAGTCAATTGGTTGTGTTAGTGGCACAAACACACAACTAATTTTGACAAATTGTAAGAGGAGTTGTTAGAGCATTAAATAGAAATGTTTAATGCTAATTCAAACATGGATATGGAGGGAGAGAAAGTTGGGCATGGCAATCTGGGATGCTAATTTTAGCCAAATGAAATGTTGTTGAGTTGCATTTATATGTTGATTCTTTCATTTATTGGGGAGCTTTTTCAGATTTGGAGGTGTAGAAGGGAGGAAAGAAGGTGGAAAATTAGATTTGAATCTAGTTTTTCTATTTTAGCTTCCTCTTGCGGGTAGTTTTGTTATTGTATTTATAATTATAGGTGTTTAGTGAAGCCAATAGGCTCAGTGTTGCAGACAGTCTTATAGTTTGTATTCATATTTGAAGTTTATGTAAGCTTTCTATTGTAGATTAGTTTTACATTAGATTCATAAAGATTTTCATCAAAACCTATGGCTGTTATATCAATATAATTTCAGTTATGTTGTGATGTCATATCATTTCAAGTGGTTTGGTGTGAGAAAATTTCCATTATTTTTTGCAGAGTTTTGATGTTGTTTGAAGCGTTTCCAAATCACATTGTATGCCCATGTGAGTTTGCTGATTTATACTAGTTTGGTATTGTGAGGGTTCATTTCTATTTGAATCAGCATGTGATGCATGCTTTTGTGTGGTTGAAAAAATAACTCCAAAAATAATCTTCAGCTAATCTTGCATGGTGTAGACTCTTAGGCTGGGGTCCTATGGAGGGGGGCTTCCTTAAAAATAGAGCTGTGGCCCCTGAGATTTTTTAGGAGTGTTTAAAGTTGAGCGGTCCCATGAATTTTATAAAATGTTTCATCTTCAAAATTTCAGCTGCTAAATTTAAGGAAGTTGGAGAGATTTTAAATTTTAAATATATAAAATAAAAAGTGAAAGCATTATTTTCCTTCTAAATTTTATGTTTTTGGTGGGAAACAAATGAGAAGATTGTTGACATGTGGCATAAATCTTTCCTAAGCTGGTGGGGCTATTTCTAGCCCCACCCCATTTTCACCCGCTCAAATTTAGAGGCCTAAAAAGTAGGGGCTCCTATTTTGAAGGAAAAGATTCCAAATAATCCTTTAGCCCCCAAAAAAATTTCTCATAAGACCTCCCTTTCCTATAAAATAGAGCCCAAGCCCCCCTCATGGGACCCCTACCTTAGAGTACTGATAAAGGGTCTATAAATGATTGCATACTAGTAAAGCTCACATCAACTACCTTTGTCCAAGTAAAGACTTTCCCTCATGTGCAATTAATCAAGGAAGCACTTTACTTCTGAAATTTTTATTGAACCTCTTATCAAAATTCTCCATCCCATGGAAGAAGATACTCATCTCTTTGATACTTTGATGTGTACACCACTCAATAATTTCCTTAACATTTTTTGGATACATGCTCATCATCAAATTTTTTTTTGGATCTGTGCTCAATCCATCAATTGAAAAAACTACCCAAGAATACCAACTTATCCTTGAAAAACTCATCATTTTCAAGGTTCATTAGCAATCTTTTGGTTCTAAGTATGTCATGTACAACTCTCAAATGTTCTACACACCTATCCATATTTCTACTCATATTCAAGATATCATCAAAATAGGTTATGACAAATTTTTCAATGTGTCATCTAGATACTTGATTCATTGTTTACATGAAGATATCCAAAGCATTGGACAAGTCAAATGGTATCACCATCCACTCAAATAAATCAGCCTTGGTTTTGAAGGTGGTCTTCCACTCATCACCTTCACTTTCCAAATTTGATGACATCCACTTCTGATGTCAATCTTGGCACTTCACAATAATTTTGTTAATGGCTCTATAATCCATACATAATCTCCATTTTCCTTCTTTCTTGGTAGAGAGTACAAGTGTGGCACAGGGGCACATGCTTTCTCTTACAAATCCTTTTTTCCAATAGTTCATTAATTTGTCTCCTCATTTCGTCATTTCTAGAGGAGTCAACCTGTAAGCAGCCTGATTTGGAAGTTTGGCACTGGAATCAGATCAATCTGATGATAATTCCTCTTAAAGGAGGCAAACCAGTTGCTTTATTGAATGGTTTCCAATATGAATATTGATATAGTAACTTCTTCACTTCCAATGGGATTGCTTGCTGATCTGATTTCTCCTTTCCTTAGACGTATGATGGATAACACTCTCACCATTGGCCTCTTTGAAAAACATTGTCCAACTCACTATAAACAAAGATAAAACTGCTATTTCCATTGTTCCTTCTCCTTTAAACGGATTCAAGATATGAAATTTTCCCTCATACTGTATCTCATAAGTGTTTTCTTTTCCATCGTAAACTACACTCTTATCATATTGCCAGTATCTACCTAATAGAAAATGATATGCATTCATCAGCACCGCATCATAAAGAACTGCATCCATATAAGAACCAATTTTGAAAGCAATAAGAAAAATTATTTACAAGTAACCTATTTTCCTTCTTCAACGAAGAAATCTTGTAAGGGTTAGATTTTGGAATGCAAGCAAGCTGCAATTTGTTCACTATTTTGGTACTCAACATTTTGTTGGTAGATCCATCATCAATGATCAACTTGCACATCTTGTCCTTACACTTGCATTTCATTCAAAACAAGATTTTCATCTGTAATTAGCTTTGAGGGTTTCATTTCCCCAGATATCAGGGTTCTTCTAAGTTCTCTCTTGTCTCTACTTTCACTCCTTTTGTCAAGGGTTATTCTTTTTCTTGGGCCACCATCACCTTTCTAGGTTTTGAGGCAATCAATAGATTCAATGCAGTTAAAACATCTCAAAGGCTTCCATTATCCAAAAAAATTGTTTCCTTCATTGCCTAGTCTTGAAGCCTTCCCTTCCTGAGAAGTCTAACTTCACATTACCCTCTAGCTCTCATTTAGCAGGTGCGAAGGAACTCCCATCTTGCTCTATTCAAATTTCTACCACTCCTGTCACTCACCATTGTACTCCACCTATTCAATTTTCCCTCTACTTTCAGGGTAAATTGATATGCCTCATCCATAATGTTCACTTTGAGCGACACTAAATCATCTTCGACTTGAAATCTAAGATATTTGATGTGTTTTTCTGCTGCATGTTCATCGTCTTCTTACAAATTAGTCCTGGTTGTAAGGAAACTCAGGTGCAAAAATAGCTTCCTACACTAATCTCTATAGGAAAATATTGTACAAATCCTTTTAAATCCTTACAATTTTAGATTCGTTAACTACTTTAACAATGATATTGCAGCCACATACCATGCATACATAAAATAGAGAATGACACAATGATTTACCTTGGGGAAAACCTTTCGGTAAAAAACCCCAGCACTCCAAAACCTGCACAATGTATTATCTTCAACACAACGGTTACAATACACTTGCAATGCAAGTTCTTTTAGGAGACAATTGACACTCTAAGACAAAACCAGTAGCACCAGATCATACCAACAATACACTCTTTTCCATATCCTTTCCTGTAACCCTAAAAAACACTTATATCATGCGCTTTCCTTTTTAGGGCAACTTTCAAGGATAGCCATATTAGGGTTTTACCATTCTCCGAGAAAATAGGAACCCTAAAAAAAAAATTTCAGGCCGACGCCCCGAACCCCACAATTGTGGAAGAGTGTAAAGTACTCAACTTTATTAGTTGCCACATGTCTTTCATGTCTTCACCTCTCATTGAAATCTCCTAGAAATAGCTCTTACGTGTCATAGGAATCTGTCATAACTGTTTCAGCCATGATCTCCTTACACACAATTCAAGATGTCGACACATCAAGTGGAGTGACCCATCAACATGCCAACTAGACATGTACACTCACACTTAATTACATTATTTGCAAGAAAATACATTTTACAAAACAAATAATAAGAATAGGAATTATCCAAGGTTGAGACACCTTATTCCTAACACTGATTTGCAGCCTCAAAAATTGTTCACTATAAGCTTGAACTAATGACTCGTGCTTTTTGTTTTGAAACTTCCTATAAAGCTTTTTGCTGATAATTTAAGGGCATAAGCTTAGCTTAGATGTTTAAAAACCTTTGGCCACACTTTAATTTTCTCTTTCCTTTGTCTTCTCCTAACATTTTAGAGATTCTCCCACCATCGAGCAGCATGAGACTTTATTTTTGATGTTGAACTTTGACCCTAAGTGGATTGGTTTCCTCAATTCCTTCTATCACAGAGCACTTCTCAAACACTTGAATCTAATCCATGAATAATCTTATATTTAGTTCCCTTTGAAATTATGGACTTAAACCTTAACACTACTTCCTTGTTTGGTTATAGCTTCAATGAGCCTTTCCATGGGATCTATCGCCCCAATTTAATCCATTTGAATTTCTAGTTCTTCCTTTGACTCCTCCTTGGGTAACCTAGCCTCAAGGGTCTCTAATCTGCTAAGTAATTCGTCACCCATGTCTACCCTCTAGCTTACCCCCTGCCCAGTTCATATGTAATACCCTTTGGGTCATGGTACTTTGATACCAACTGATGTAGACAAAATGACAAAACTTTGTTGTTGCAAACTTGGATACTATGTTCTACTAGTTAATCGGTCAAAACACAATCTATAGGTGAAAGAAGGAATCAACAAATACACAGCACAACTACTGAATAAGTCTTTCAAAAAAAACAACAAAAATTACCCAAAATAACTCCCTACAAGGTGTAACAAATACACAACAAATGTCTTTATCTACCAAAAAATAAGAAGCTTTTTACAAAGTCTCTATTCTATCCAATCTAATCTACAAAAATTCCCAAAACTCGCTACTAAACAGAAAAACATATATTTATCTCTATAGGCTAATAACATCACAAAGACCAACACTATTTTAACTCTCTAATCCAAAAATATCAATTAGTTAATAAAACCAGAGCAGTTAAAAAAAGGGCTAATTTTAATCAGGAAAATCCTAAAATACCTTAGTAGAAAAGTAAATCAACAGAAAGTGGGAGATGTCTTTATTGAAGTCACTCTACATCAATTGCAGCAAATTTCTTATAAATTAAAATTGGAACATTATTCATAGTAACATTCCATTTATATGGCATGGAAAAAGTGCAAAATGGAATCCAATTACTGAGCTTAAAAATGGGAAAAATTTGACAAAAACTTGGTTAATTAAAAAAGGAATATTATTTTCATAAATTTTGTTAAATCATATCAAATATGGTGCATAATGATTATAAATAAACACAATACACAGTAAAAATTCCAATTATAAAAAAATCAAGATTTTTAAAAACAATTATTTTCCTTTTACCTAAGAAGGCTCATAACTTCTATGTAAAAAAAATTATGGTTGCTCCTAAAATAGTAGGCAAGGGCTAATGTCATCAAGCACAGTCTAGTATTTTAGGGGCGGCCTAATTTTATGTCGTAACCTCATCAGAATATGATTAAAACTTAAAATAAAAACAATCATTAGCATTTAAAATTTCAACCTAAAAATTAATATGACATTCATTTGATTTTTTCTCACCTGAGTGTAAAAATGAGCCAATAAAAAGAAAGATGTACATTAAGTAACAAATTCAAATCTACTTTTTGAAAAATTCCTGAAAAATTTAGGAAACAACACAGAAATGAGGCAGTTGATGCTAACTCAGGGCTATTTATAGAAAAGAGCTCACAATGAATTTGTGTAGAGATGAATGTCAGAAAGAAGCCAAATATATCATATTGACAGTAAGCCTTTGTTAACTTGAATCCATTTTCCACACATTTTCGATGCAACAAGATAAGCATGAACTCTAGAATAAATTATGAGTTAAAAGACTGCATTTTCAAAAATAAAAAGAGATCACCCTATCAGGTTTATTGGCTAACTAGAAATTGAAAAGCAACATTAATGATTTCTTGAATATAACACAACAACGGATTGTCAACAGAGTAATCTTTAAGAAACCCCCCCTTCAAAAAAGGTGTAAAAAACTGGCGAAATTTAGAAAATTACAGAGGAAATGATTAATTTTATTGGCGAAATTTTTTCTTTTCAAAGTAAAAAAAATAATCTCATTTGGCGAATAAAAAACAATATGAATAGTATAAAAATATATATTGGCGAATAGAAAAGAGTACTTATAGTATTAAAAATATATATTGGCGAATAAAAAATAGTATTTATAGTATTAAAATTATATATTGGTGAATAAAAAACAGTATTGACAGTATTAAAATTATATAATGGCGAATGAAAAATAGTATTGATAGTATAAAAAATATATAATGGCGAATGAAAAAGAGTATTTATAGTATTAAAATTATATATTGGCGAATAAAAAATAGTATTGATAATATTAAAATTATATAATGGC
Organism: Thuja plicata; assembly: GCA_018584345.1. Taxonomy (NCBI): domain Eukaryota; kingdom Viridiplantae; phylum Streptophyta; class Pinopsida; order Cupressales; family Cupressaceae; genus Thuja; species Thuja plicata. The sequence continues at coordinate 1,932,671 of MU225801.1, read as the reverse complement.
GAATGAAAAATAGTATTGATAGTATAAAAAATATATAATGGCGAATGAAAAACATTATTTTTTAATAAAAAATATATATTGGCGAATAAAATACAGTATTTATAGTATTAAAATTATATATACGCCCGAATAAAATACAGTATTTATAGTATTAAAATTATATAATGGCGAATAAAATACAGTATTTATAGTATTAAAATTATATATTGGCGAATACAAAATAGTATTTATAGTATTTGCGTAGCTTCGGCAGGCTAAAAGGAGGGTCAATGCTGACAGTTACGAAGATACGTAATGGTCAGGTTGACGACGTATGTGACTTCGACGGTTATGTTGGCAGTTTGGAGTTGAAGGCCACAAAGATACACAAAGGACAGGTTGACATTGTGCGTGACTTTGGAAGTTATGATCGTAGGTAGGATATGCGGGTTCCGAGGCCACGCTGGCAGTCTGCGTAACTTCACCGCGAAGTTACAGTGACAGTGAACACTGAA
>MU225801.1:1905671-1918190 GCA_018584345.1 Thuja plicata | reverse complement strand
CTATGGCATACTTAACATGAAGACATTCTTCCTTTGATTTCCATCTCACTACTGATATTTCTTGTCCGTCTATGATCTATTTTTCATAAACCTTACTAATATGCTTTTCTATAGTGTCAAGCTTTAGTTGTAACTTCTTCTCTCTCTTATTTTTCTAGGTACAAATATTACACCTGCATTCTATTGGTTTTTCATCATTGTTTAGGACTGGTTCAATGAACCAGTACTTTGCTACCCAATCAACCTTAAAATTTCTTGTCATTTCCCACTGCCGCCCCATTTTTACTTCCCTTTTTCTTTTCTTCCTACCAACATCATTAATATTATTATCTTCATTGCTATCATTTTCATCCAACTGGTTATGTGTATCCCTTATAACATCTTCTGTCATGCCACCATTGTTATCCTCATTTGAAGCATTTTGATTTTCATTTAACTCAATGACAATCCCAGCTTGTGGAAGTTGTGGTAGTGGTACTGGTGAGCTACTGTGAATGGCTTTTGCACTTGGAATTGCAGAAGTTGATGGAGCAGAAACATTGCCAAGTCCAAAGAAAGCCTTTATGGTAGTATCTTTAAGTTTTGGGCACTTTGATGGCCTCCCAGACCCTACACTTCCCTGAGGAGTCTTAGCCTGCCCTTCACTACCCTGACAATCAGGAGTCTTACCCTTGTCTAGCTTTCCAATCCCTTCACTGCCCTGAGCATAGTGAGAAGTCTGAGTCTCAAGTTCAACCTCCCCTGACATCTCAATCCCTTTAGCAACCTGACAATACTCAGGATAGTCACCCTTATCCAACATCTTGACCTCTCACTAGTCACTAGGAAATTAATAGCAATACTTTTATTGTGAAATGGGAACAAATAATTGCTTACCTTGGTCCAGCCTCCTCTAAATTCTTATTCTCTGTAATGCTGAATCATCTGTTTACTGTAATACTGAATCATTTGTTTACTTAAAAACTAACAAATATCATATTAATTTATATCAATCCATGATTCAAATTTCCATTTTTTTAATTCCCAGGCTTTTGGCGAATATGGGCCAACCTGAATGTAGTATTAACAAACGGATGGTGAAAAAAGGTCGTCGGCGATATAACAATTAATTAAGGGTTGGTGAAATAAGGTGGTGGGCAAAATAGAAATTAATTTACGGTTGGCGAAATAAGGTCATGGGAAATATAACAATTAATTAACGGCTAGAAAAATAAGGTTGTGGTCTATATAACAATGAATTAAAGGTTGGCGAAATAGGTCATGGTCTATAAACTGAATATTTAATGGGTGGCGAAATAGGTCATGGTTAAGATAACAATATAAACCATTTGTCTATTTTAAATTTTATATGCAATTCATAATTAATACCCTGGGCGAATAAGAGACCCTTAAAAAACCACGTCAGATTTGTTAAAGGCGAATAAGAGACCGTTAAAAGAACCACGTCAGATTTGTTAAAGGCGAATATATTGGTCAACCTCATCAAATGACAAATCTTATTGGCGATTCCAATTAATATTTAACCATTTCCATGTCAAGATTGGGCAATTTGGGTCACTGTATAACATGCACGATTTGCCAATTCTGCGATACATATTTCCCAGAATTCGCCAAAGGGTGAATATTCGCCACTAAAATTTACTCTGATTGTCAAGATGAGTGAACATGTTCTTAATAAACTTGAATCTTCTAGATCATGCACAACAAAGTCAGTATCCATCTCCTTTATTAAGTCCTTATATTTGTAAGCCTGCCATACCTAAGCTTCTCTTCAAAAGCCTTTTGTGAATTAGTGGACTAACTTAATTGCTACAAATACTTTTACTCACTCAAGCTATTAGAATTATGCAGTAAAATAAATTGAGGCAAACGACCATCAGTATTTCCATCAATTCATTATTTATTAGTATCAAACCTATAGTTAATAACATAGAGAAATGGAGTACGCATTTATTCTCATAGATGGGGGTCTACTATGAGAAGTGAACAACTTGGCATCACACAAATTTTACATGCCTGTTGAGCATTCCAAATAATAGCATACTATAAATACAATCATCCTAAGCAGGGCCTTCTTCAAAACATAGGAAAAACCAATGTTACAAGACTCGGGCTTGGCAAGCTGATTTCTGACTCTGACTCACAAAAGCTCAACAAAGACTCAACAAATTGAAAAACACAAGAAATTAAGAGATTTTTAAGAGTTGAAAATTTGTTTGGTGCACCCTTTAATAAATAAACTTCAAAGACACAATAATCTCATCAAATAGAAGCTACTTAGATCACATACACAAGTATATATCGATCACATAAGTATAAATGCAAATTTTAACTTAAGTAAATAACACATTTAGATATATAAACATTGTCAAATGTATACAAGACTCATAGAATACGAAATCCATGACATCAAAACAAATATCAAAACTAAAATATAAGTCTATTGCTTAAAGGAGCCTACATTACTCATCCCAACAGCTCAGCAAGTTATGTGTTGGTATTTTGTTGTGAGATTTTCACACCATCGCCCCATTGCAAATTGGGACCCACTCTTTTCACTTTGACAGCCAGTAGATTTGTTTAGTCTTAATTGTAGTTTGGCAACATTTTTGGGTTTCAGGGGTTAGCATGGTGAAAGTTTGAGCGAGTTTCAAGCGCAAGTTAGGCTCTTAGTTGTAAGTCGAGATCTTGTAAGATAAGTAGTCCTCAAATCAAGTCATCCTCCACAATTAGCCAAAACTTCGATCTCTAGCACATGGGGAGTATGATTGAGCATGAGGAAATTTCTAAGTTTTAGAACACATTTGAATTCCAATGCTTAGACAAATTTTGATCAAGGAGGGAGTTTAGATGTGGTAAGTAAAGTCAATTTGGGTTGACAAGAGGTAAATTTTACATGAATGGCTTATTAGAACCAAGGGAAAGCCTCAACACAAGGTGAAAATCTGGCTGAGTTATATGAAATTGTTCAACACTTAACAAATTTTGGAGATGAATTGTTATGGACCCCAAGAGCATGAAGAATTACACCACTTTCTTGGGGCTCTAGCTTCTCCAAAACATGAGCATGGTAGGGGGATTGAGTCATGAAATAAAGATGGGAGTTGAGTTTGGCTTGAAATGCAACCAGAACAAGGCATGGGGAAATCATCAGCACTTAGAGAAATCAACAATGTGGTGACTGGTCCGAGCCCAAGAGATGGGAAGATTCCATTTTTAGTCAAGTCCAACCTGTGTTGTCAGAAACACAACGTTTTCTCGCTGTTGTGCGTTTCAACGCACCCACGACGTTTAATGGCAGAAATGTGCGTTTCTTCGGCATAAAAATTGTTTCCGCGACAGAGAAACTATTTCGGCAGATAATTTAAAACATGAAAATATTTAACTGCACTTTTTTTAACTTCACTTAACTAAGGCTGTATTATTAATTATTTTTAACTTCGACCCCTAGAACTAATTTTTAACTTACATTTAATTTTTATTGGAGGCATGCAATATTATAATGAGATAAAACTTATTATTTTTATATTTAATTTTGAGTCAAATTATTGTTTATCAACTACTTTCAAAAATAGTTGTGTGATTTATAAAATATTAAATTATTAAATATTTTTTTATAAAGCTAACATGTTTTTTAAATTTATAATGATTACATTATTAATGATGTATATTCTATTTAAAACCAGTTCTTGGTTTTTAATATGACATGCAATATGTTAATGTTAAGATAGAATTTTATTTTTTATTATTTTTATATTTAATTTCAATAAAATTGTTTATCAAACACTTTTTTAAAATAATTTTGTCATTTTATGATTTTTTTTCTAGATTAATTTTAAATTTTTTTTTAACTATAAGTAATTTTGTATTTGAAGTTGAGCTTATTTTAAATATAGTTTTTTTCTATATATAATTTTATTACTTTTTTTTTTTATAAAAGGACTACAATGGAGATTATAATTTACAAGTTGATTGAAAGATTCATAAGAAGAAGAGAGTTAAAGGTTTGATCAATTCAGGTATGATTTTTTATGCATATGTATTTTTTATAGTAAAAAAGTTTGTATTTTAACTTTTTGAAATATATCTATTGGTTGTATTTACTCTTATTTTCAAAATGCATATACTTGTAAACAACTTTTGAGGAAAAATGGATGGTGTTTCTTCAAATCCTTCGTTGATTGAATTACAAAATCAACAGACAAATCCCACATATTATATCAAAGTGAAGAGGGAATTTGACCAAAAGTTGTGGAAGATTGTTATAATAACTGGAAATTATGCAGCCGAGAATTATGGTAGTTCTGGAAGTAGGTATTGAAAATGCCCACATTGCAAGATAAACAGATCTAGTTCAATTGCTCGAGTTCGATATCATTTGTTGGGACTTGGGAAGAAAGAACCAATAGTTATTTGCAAGAAGATTCCAAAAGAAGAAAGATTTGATTTGATCAAAGAGTTTAATTTTGTAGAGTCTTTGAAACCTGTCAAGGAACAATCACAAGATTCTCAACAAGGGGTGCCACCATTTGTAAGTGCTTCCAGTACGTCTATTTATAAATCTAAAATTGGGAAAATGTTTGATGCTACTAACAGAAAGAATGCAGATACTGCTATTGGAAGCTTTTCTTTGGTTGCAAAATTCCATTCAACATAACAAGGTCTCCTTTATGGAAAGAGGCTATGAGGATGGTCAATAATGCACGTAAAGGATATGTTCCTCCAGGTTATGAAAAACTTCGTACTGTTGTTTTAGATGATGAGAAGAAATGACTTGAAGAAAGGCTACAAGATATAAGAGATAGTTGGTCATATACAGGCATTTCCATAGTTTCAGATGGGTGGACTGACATTGCACGAAGACCACTAATTAATATTCTTGTTTCTTCATCGAAGGGTACAATGTTTATCAAATCACATGATACTTCAGGACATGTGAAAGATGCAACATACTTGGCAAGTCTTTTCAAAGAAGCAATTGAACAGGTAGGGAGAAATAATGTTGTGCAAATTATAACTGATAATGCTTCAAATAATATTTTGGCAGGAGAGATGATCGAAGATGAGTTTCCAAATATTTTTTGGACACCATGTGCAGTTCATTGCTTGAACTTGCTTCTTAAAGATTTGCATAATAAGCTTCCTTAAGTTAGTGAGGTAGTTGCAAAAGTTAAAAAGGTACAACATTTTATTGTAAATCACTCTATGTCACATGCTATATATAGGAAATATGCTTCTTTGCAGCTACTTGGATGTGTAGAAACACAATTTGCTTCAAATTTTATCATGGTTGATCGAATTGTAAAGGTAAAACAAGCATTGAGGCAAATGGCGGTGTCGACTGAGTGGGAGAGATGGAGAGATAGATCAAGTACTAGCACCCAAGAATGTGATAATATTTTTGATCTCATAATCCAGAGTGGGTCATTTTTTATTTTGGCAATGGGCAAGTGATCTTCTAACACTTTCTTGGCCTATTCTTGAATTCCTTCGTCTTTTTGATAATGATAAACCATGCATGGGAGATGTGTTTGAGAATCTAGATCAGATGAGGGAGAAGATAAAAGATATATTTATTATTGGGGCACCATCATTTGATCAAGAGACCCATGATATTGTTTGGCAATGTAGTTTACAAAGATGGAAGATGTTTCATAGTCCTCTTCATTCTATTGGATTTTTACTTAATCCTAAATGGTTTCACAAAAAACCATGGTTGTATGATGAGGTTTCCACTGGATGGAAAACCTATATGGATAGAGTTTATCCAATTAGGGAGGATCGCACTCAAATCAAGGAGGTATGTCAAAATATATTGACGGAGTAGAAAATTTTTCTCATAAAGATGTTCCATTTGATCAATTGAATATGGAACCCAAAGCATTTTGGGAAAACTATGGAGCAAAAACATCGAAACTAACAAATATTGCAATTCATGTGTTATCTCAGGTAAAATTTCACATGCTTATTCATATGATAGTTGAATATTAATTTTATGTCACTATTGATTTATTTTAAAATACTAATTAGCTTTACATTTATTTTACATAAACAGGTTTCTAGTGCTTCTACATGTGAAAGAAATTGGAGTGAATATGTCTTCATCCATTCTATGAAGCATAATAGGCTAGGCAACAAAAAAGCAGAAGATCTTGTGTATGTTCATTCAAATCTTTGATTTTTATCTTGAGTTTCCAATGAGTATAAATCAGGGCCTCATAGGATGTGGGACTATGGTGGCTCAATGGATGATGGAAATGATGAATTGCCAATAGAAGTACTTGAAGATAATGTAGAGGAAAGTTTACTTACAGTTGGGATGGAGAGAGGGGAGGCAAGAAGAAACATTGCTTGAACATAAAAAATTTGATGTTATCTTTCAATATCATATTTATGTAATTGCAAAAAACTATGATAATTATATTTTCTTTTCTAAAATTTTAATGGGCTAGGAACGAAGTTTTTCTTGCTGCTTCATTTCTTTGGGAGCCTTTTACGAACCTGTTATTTATAATATATTTATTAAAGTTTGGCCAAAAATATAAAATATTCATGGTCTCTAGTTTTACTATAATTTGTATTTTACAAATTTAATGTCATGCATTTTTTTTTAAAATTTGCATGTATTTTTAGCAAACTTTATTGTCATGCATTTTTATTTTAACTTTATTGTCATGTATTTTCACACACACACACACACACACACACACACACACATTGATTGGTGATCTTTAGTTCTACTATGTTTTATATTTTACAAGCTTTAATATCATGCATTTTTATTTTAACTTGCATGTATTTTTAACAAAATTATATATATGTATAATTTTGTTAAAAATACATGCAATTTAAAATATAAAACATAATAGAACTAAAGATCATATATATATATATATATATACATGTTTCTTATGCACAACTTTTAAATATTATGTTTCTCGTTGCCGTTGCCGTCTCGTTTCTCGCAACATAGAGCCCAACAAGTAGACAATTTACGCCCTCATGTCTTGATTGCACCCAACTCTTGAACATTTTCCACCGGGCATTTAAAGCAGCCCAATACAAGGACAACCTCTGCTTCAACCATGTATGGAGCCCAAGACATGAGCAATTTCTGCTCAAAGGTTTATGCATGAGTGCAACTTATTGACAATTTCCGATCAAGCACTTGGAGCCCCACAAGTGAGCATTTTCCACTTCAACCTTTGCATCGAGCCCAACTAGAGGGTAATTTTCATTTTGGTATGGAACCCAACCATGTGCCAATTTTTTCTTCAGCCATGGAGCCCAAGAGCCAAGCAATCTCTGTTGGCCAATACATGGAGCCCAACAGCTGGACAAATTTCAATTTGCATCATGAAGTGCTCGCCTAAGACACGGGAAATTTCCAAAATGCATGAGCCCAAGAGATGAACATTTTCCGCCCAACACAAGTCAAGCCCAAGAGATAAGAAAAAATCTGATATCTTAAATTCAGCCCTAAGAGGCCTTGAATTCCACCTTGAAGGAGCCCGAGAGGGTTTACATTTCTGCCAAGTTTAGTATGGAGCCCAAGTACACCATAATTTCCACCTTTCAAAAGATTAAGGAGAAAATTGCCATTTCAAATAGTGATAATCACAAGCAGATCAAATCAAAGGGGGGAGATTGGGATCAAGAGAGTAAATTTGGTTGAAGGATCAAGATGACAAGCTGAAAGGTAGTGAAAATGATAGCAGACTTGGATTGGGAGAAAAATTAGAATCTGATTTCAATCAAGTTTGAGTCTAGAAAAAATAGAATTGAAATGATGACATTCTTATCAAACTAAGTGGTTTAATGGGTATGTTAAAATAGTAATGTGGTGTTAGACTAAAAAAGAAACTAGAATTTAAATCAAAATCAAAATAGAATTAAGTTATTAAGAAAGGATGTTTATCATAATAATGTCTTGATTTTGTTCGCATTCTTTATTGCACAAACTCAACATGAGCATTTCTTGTTTTGTAGGGATTGTGGAGGTGACCTTGAAAGCTGAATTTTGAGCAAGTGCATAAGGAGGACAAGCCTGAAGATCAAATTGGATGGGAGAAAATTCAAGGAAGCTAAGAGGTTCAAGTACAAGCATGATTCACATCTCAAGATGGAATTTGAAGAGTAAGGAAAACAAACAAGTCTATAAAAGGAGGAGATTATCACCATCTTGAATTTCCTTTGGAAATCCAAGATCATTTAAGACGATTTAACCATCACTCCTACAAGATCCAATGCGAGTTACCAATTCAAGTAATTCAAGATGAAGAACTTCAAAAGGATGGAGAAAATTCACGAAGATGAAGCAATTTGGGAATATGAGCCATCAAAATCAATCGAAGACTCGTTAATGTTGGTGTTGAGTATCAAGAGATATTTCTAGAGATGTAGAGACTTCTTTATGATGATGGAGAAGTGGAATTGATGAAGTTCACAAGATATACACGCCAAGGTGGCACCCAATCATCTTCAACCTATCAGAGGATTCCAATTCCACGTGTCCAAGTTCATTCAACCAAACTATTCCAAGTGTACATGTGGAGTGCATCCAGTGCCTTCACCTAACCTATTTTCTCATTGGTTCTCAAAGAAATGTAATTTTCTCATTGGCCCACAAGTTGGTGCCTTATTGTAACTGGTTAGCATTTAATGCTTGAAGCTGGTAGCTGAATTAGGGTTGTGTTGGCATAATCTTGACCATTGATCTTAAATCAATCCTGGTCGTTCATTGTACTTGAGCAACTATAAAAGGAAAGGCCTTCTCATTTGTAATGAATTAGATTAGTTAGAGTAGGAGAGACTTGTAGAGATTGTTGCTATAACATTGCCAAAGTAATTTCAAATTCATTGTTTTTATCATGGTGGATTACTTGTGTTATTTTGGAGTATTTCATGGTTTCTATATTTCCTCACTTAGAGTAGGATTTCATTTATGTTGAGTAGATAAATGGAAGATACCGTTGATTAGTGAATTAAGGTTAAACTATGTTCATACCTTTTGGTTCTTGTTGATTGCAAGTAACAATATAMGGTTGSTYTGAACTAATTGCAAATATTTAACTTCAAYTGGAAATGTTCATTTAGATTGTGCAATACTTGATATTTGAAAGGAGTGTTGAAAATRTGAAAATCATAYACCCRTCCTTAGAAKATTGCACCCTCCTTGGCATAGTTGATTTGGCAAAGCAAGAACTGGTTTAGTCTCACCTCACCATCAATATTGCCTTGCATTGTTAGAGTTAGCTTAGTTATCTAAACTCTTATCTTTTTGCAATTTGAGTTGTTAGAAGTAGTTGATAAGCTCAAATTTCCAAATCATTTGCATTAGAAAGTTGATATTGTTGGAGATTTGCTTCTGTGCAAATAATTGATTGTATGTTTGTCATTGATGACAACATATAAGATATAGTAGGTATCCTATATGCAATTATCAGTACAGATGTTTTGGTACTATGTGTGTTTATTTTCATGGTGTATACATGTTCTAGATGCTAAGTGCATTCACGCCAAGTCAGATATGCAGTTATAGTTGAGTTATGATTAAACAGTTATGGCAATTATAGTTTCTAGAGTTTATCTGTTAAGAGCCGACGTAAATACGGTGTCTCTTGAGTTGCGCCTATCTTCGAGATATGCGTGTTTTTATTAATGTTTAGTTATGAGTTAAAGATAATTATCCAAAGGCGCTAAACGTGTTTCAATAAAATATTGATGTTAGAGTTAATTTGGTGAAGCCGACTTTGTGAAGCGTCGCATCTATTCAGTTTGAGTTGCACGGTCCTAACTTTGATTGTGTGCTTGGTTGAGCCGACAAGAAAGTTGATGAAGTGTTTCCAGATACCGTCGTGACCTTATCCTTGGTGAAGATACATATAACAATTTTGTTATGTTCGCTAAGTGAAAAATGAAGTGAAAAAGAAAAGATAGAGAAGAGCAAAAAGTCAGAAAGAATAAGTTGAATATCTATGTGAAGAAACAAAAAGTTGATTGCAATTCATTGAAACTGATCAAGACAGCAGGTCTACTCAAACAATTCATTTACCAGATATAGTGTATATCTGTTGTACCAAAGGTTGTAGCCTTCACCATCTTAGTAGTGAGCTATAGGACAGTGAGTCCTCACCCTTAACAGGGTTATCTGTAAAAGACTCCTAATAGGGTCCGACCTTTAACCAGGTCTCTGTACTTCTTGCATTGTAAAAATCAACTCCTAACAGGGTTGTAAGATCTTTTAACAGGGATCATTATAAACTAGTGCAGTTATTTGTGGGTGCTAATTCCCACCAGGGTTTTTACTTATTTGGTTTCCACATAATCAAAATTGTTGAGTACTCTATTGTGTTATCTGAATGTGCATTTACTTTATTTCAAATTACATTTAAGGAAGAGAAAAGAATTAAATTGACTGATAACTGATTCACCCCCCCTCTTAGTTATCCTTGGGACTATTCCAACAATTGGTATCAGAGCCAAGTGCCTTAGAGAGAAAGCCTAATAGCTTAAGGTAGATCATATGGCATACTTCATGAAAGAGAGTCCTAAGTTCGATGGAGAAAAATATCTTGAATGGAAGAACAAAATGATAACACATCTTCAGTGCATTGGATTTGAGATCTATGAGATTGCCACTCAAGAAATAGAAGTTCCCACCTTGAAACATCTTACAGTAGAAGACTCTGCTATGAAACAAAATCAAGTGTTCACTAATAATGCAATTGCCAAAGAAGCCCTAATCAGTGCCCTATCCAACAATGAATTTTCTGAGATCAAGAAGACAGATAAAGCATACTCTATTTGGAAATACTTAGAAGATATGTTTGAAGGAGACATCCAAGAAAAGAATGCGCGCAGAAAGACATGGAAGAAAAGATACAACAATTTATAGATGTTACCTGAAGAAAACATCAAAGCTTACAATCAGAGGATTAATGAAGTAGTATCAGGTATAAGAAACAATGGTGGACAAATATCAGAAGAAGATATAATGGATAAATTAATGACCACATTGACAATAGATTATGAGAGCAAGATAAATATCTTAGATGAGACTATGCAATTTTCAAAAGACTTCAAGAGGGAGACTTTGATCAACAAAATATCTGCATTTGATGATGACATTATTTTTCCATTAGTACACTTAGTGAAAAAAATTGATAGAGATCACCGCCAGACTAAAGCATTACCGCCAGACTACAAGCATCACCGACAGATTAAAAGCATTACCAACGAACAATGACCATACCCGACAGAACACAGAGGTCATGAAAAATGCTAAGTATAAAAGTGACAAGCATCACCGGCGACGATAAGCATTACTAGCGACATAATTTTTGAGAACTAACCCGACAGGAACAGAAAAGGCATACCTGACGATCAGTTCAAGAAAGGAACACCGATGACCAAGAAAACTGACCGTTAGAACTAACAGTCAGTTAAAAACCCGCAAAAAGTGGATCTAATTTTTACACGACGGATAAAGCAATGTAATTCTATTTATAGAGTTTTTATTTGTTTTAAATCACAACTTGAGGGTCAAGCAAGCTTTATGTAAATGTTTTAAAGCATCCTGATGGATCTAAAACATATCTAACTAAAGATCAAGCTCAAGTTGTAAACCTTGGATCTAGAGTTAACTTGCGATGCATGAATCAAGAACTGGGCCTAGTTTAGTATAAATAGATGTTCAAAATCAATTGTGAGTAATGAATTCATTATTGTTGATAGCCGTGAAGAGCATCTAAGGAGCAGAAGGCAGAATTCATGCAAAGTTTAGAAACAAAACACATCAGTTGTCAAGAACACACAGAGGCTACCGACAAGCAGAAAAAGGTATTATTCAATCATGAAAGGATGATTACTTAAATATATGAAGCTTAATAGGATCTGTTATCAGCAATTAAAGATTGCATTCATCATCGGATCAAAGACTTATGTAGTTACATTCTAACAAGTGCATCACATCTAAAATCCTTTTGTAGAAGGTGGACTTAACCGTTCTTTACAAATCTCTTAACAGAGTGCACACTTAACAGTGTTGCTAAAGATTCAAACGAAGTAGATCTTAACAGGTCTCCACTATAATACTCCTAATAGGGTAGGTCATCAGAAGTGACCAATTGTAAGCCTTAATCGGCCCATTCTTATCTGCAGATAGTGAAGTCTTGTGGGTAACAATCCCCACCGCAATTTTTACTTCCTAACAGGAGTTTTCTGTGATCTCATATGTTGTGTCATGTGTTATCTATTTTCATGAATGTTTCTATTATGGTTACATACTAAAGAATTTATGATATGATTGCATATGCATAAAGAAAGATGAACAGTTAGATAAGATAATTTACAAACTAATGGTTAAGGGATAATGGGCTAAACAAGAAAAGTTTTAGAGGTACTGATTCACCCCTCCCCTCTCAGTACATCATCTCAATATAATTCCAACAATTGGTATCAAAGCTAAGTCTCTCTCTTGAAAATCTTAAAGACTTGAGAGAAAAGATCAGAGCAATG
>MU225801.1:1849225-1862107 GCA_018584345.1 Thuja plicata | reverse complement strand
TGATGTTTAAGAATTTTCATTATTGAAAAGTTGTATTAAGACCATTAAAAAAATTGTATCCTTATATGGTTTGTAAACCTTTTACTCTAAATTGAAACATGAATATTATGTGGAAATGGTGAAACATACCTTATTTCTAGTTTGAAATATATTAAGGAAAGCATTATGTTCCTGAAATAGATATTGTTATGGATTCTATATGGTGTTTTGTTTTAGAATTAAAATTGCTACTTAGTCTCGTAAGTCTTAAATATGATAGCTTAGGATATATTGTTATGAGACAGATTAATATGTTATGGAAAGTGCCATTTAAAATCATAAACCTTAATTTTTGCCTACATCAAATAAAACAAAAAAAAAAAAACCTTAATATAGTTATTTTTATTTTGTTGTTTATTTGTGTCCTTGAGGAAAAGTTTTATTTTTTACCTTATGAAATTCTGGAAAATTATGTCAAAAAAATTTATGCTCGAAAATAAAATTTTCTTTTACCACTATGTTTAGCATTAAATATGGGTTTCAAATATGTAATTTTTTTAAAAAACAAATGTTTCCCAATGCCCACTGTTTTTAAATATACAGTCAAGAATTCACCAGTAAAAAAAAATTAAATAAATTTTTTGACCTTTTTTTAATTTTATCCTAACTGCTGTTATTTAACTGGGATAACTAAATATATGATATATATTAACTATATCATTACATTAGACAGTAAACCTTTTAAAAAAAAATAGAAGAAATATTTTTTTTTAAATGATTTTTATCGCCGAAGCGCAGAATTGAAATTTTTGTTAAAAAAAAAAATAAAATTAAAATTCGGGTGGGAGGGCCGAAGCCCTACCCAAGCCGCGGGCTGCGCTGCAGAGGGTGGCTAGACGAGGAGGGCTGAACCCTACCCCACTACCCCTCTGTGTAAGAGTGGGGCGGGGAGGGCCGGCCACTTCCCGACCGCCGCCCCTCACCAACTGCCCATTCCCCCTGCGACCACTGCGGTGGGTGGTGCTGCCGCCACTGCGGCCACCATCCCACTCGCCTCCCCTTCCGCCGCCATTTATTTCGTCTGCCCGCCTGGTAAACATCCAACTACCGCCGCCTCCATTAGGATTTTAGGGTTTACGTGTTGGGAGTAGGGTAATTTTTGTTAGGATGTTTATTTTAATAAATTTATATTATTGTTAATGGTTTAGATTTTATTTAGACATGAATTATGTTGGATTTAAATATATTTGTAAATCTAATTTTATCTTTTTTTTTAAGATATTCTTTTAGGAGTGATTTCATGTAAGTATAGATTTAATTAGATCTCTTTTTTTTTGGGTTAATTTTTGTTAAAAAAGGCTTGATCTTACAATGTTTAGATTAGATCTTATTTTATATTTTAATTAGATGATTAGTAATTACATTGTTTTAAAAAAATAATAATAATAAAAATAAATAATGGTTTATTCATTATCTCTAGATTAGAGTTTTTGTATAAAATTAAAAACTTTAAATATGTTAGCTAATTTTAATGTTAGGCTCTTTAATTTTAAATAGAGGGATATTATTAATTAAACTCTCAAGTTAAGGTTTGGAACGTTATTTATCTAATAAGATTATTCGTTTTAAATTAATAACCTAGATAACATTTTTATTGATCAGGGGGTCATAACACCCCTTAGCTTCGCGATATACATCCTTATGGGTATTATCGCTACCTTTGACCAGCGTCGTGCACGGTTGACTTTTGGTCAACCGTGGTTCAAACTTTGATCATTGTACTCAATTTTTGAACCCAATGCTCCCTACGGCCTCTGGACCCTAGGGTATCAATTTTGCGCCTTTCGGTGATAGTTGACTTTTTGGTCAACATGGGTTGACTTTTTGGTCAACTGTCTTGAATTACATGCCTTGGTCCTCTTTAGAACTTAGTAGACCCTAGTAATGCCCCTTCTCTTATTTTTGGAGTACAGCTAACTTTTTGGTCAACTCTAGTTGACTTTTAGTCAACTGTTCTCATTTTGCGTGTTTGAGCCTCCCTTAGGATCTAGCAAACCCTAGTGCTTACCATTCTCTTGTTTCAGAGTATAGTTGACTTTTGGTCAACTTTGGTTGACTTGGTCAACTTTGGTTGACTTTTGGTCAACTACCTCAGTTTGCGTGTAGATCAAGTTTGGAGCTTTAGGCATCCTTTAGGATAGCTCTGAAAGCTATTCCTCTCCTTGTAACCTTTCTGGTTTTGTTTATCCCCTTGCATCGTTTTGCATGCACATGTTACCCTTGTGTTAGTTTTGTTATCCTTTTTAGTACGTTATTAAAAATTTTTGTTCATGTGTTTTTGCCCAACTTTTGGGCATGAGAGCTCCAGTCCCAAAAGTAGTAGTGATGACATAAGGTCCCAGCTAGTTAGGTTCATATTTTCCTTTTTGTTCTCTGTTAGGCTGGTTCTTAGGATTCTCTTTTAGAATGAGATCCCCCTCTTGAAATTGTCATGGTTTGACCTTTTTATTGTATCCTTTGGACATTCATGCTTGGTACACCTTCAGATGATCGAACGCTTGTTGTCTGCGCTCATCAAGTAAGCCTAAAGAATATACCCTATCAATGCGGTATTGCTCATCAGTAACAAGACCTTGTAAAGATACCCACAAAGATGAGATTTCAACCTCAATAGGTAGTACTACTTCACCGCCATAGACTAGGGCAAATGGCGTGGCTCCAGTTGGTGTTCTGATGCTTGTTCTGTAGGCCCATAGTGCCAGATTTAGTTGTAAATTCCAGTCTCTGCCAGACTTACTCACAGTTCTATGTAGGATCTTGAGAATATTCTTTTTAGATGCCTTAGCCTGTCCATTACCTTGAGGATAATAGATTGAGGAGCAATGTTGAGTGATGTGGAACTATTCGCAAAGGTCATCAATGTCTTGGTTTTTAATTTGGCCCCCATTGTCTATTACAATTGATGAGGGTATCCCATATCTACAGATGATGTAGTTCAAGATGAACATAGCCCCCTGTTTGCCAGCGGCTTTGATTAGCGGCATGACTTTGAACCACTTCGTGAAATACTCAGTGGCCGTAATAATGAACTTGTGTCCATTTGAAGAATTAGGATATATTTCTCCAACCAAGTCAAAGCCCCATTGCTAAAATGACCAATGTGTTTGAAAGGTATGATTTCTCTGGCAGGAGTATAGATGAGATTTCCATGTGTCTGACATTTATGAAATGTTTTGGAGAATTGAATAGTATATTTTTCCATTGTAGGCCATTAATAGCCTACTGTGAGCAGTTTCTTTGCTAGTAAAAAGCCATTTGAATGTGATCCACATACACCTTCGTTGACTTCTTTTAATGCGTGATCTGACTCTTCATATTCTAAACATCTAAGAAGCGTAATGTCGAGACCTTGTCTATATAAGTTATTAGTTATGAGGACATAACGCGATGCTGTCCTAATCAAGGATCTTTTTTTGTTTTGGGATAGATCATTGGGAATAGTTTGGTCAGTTAGGTAAGCAATGATATTAGCATACCGAGATTGGCCTTGGGTGTTTAAAGCACATATTACTTGGTATTCAGGGGTATCAAAGGTCGGGTAGGATAATTATTCCACCAATAAGTCATAGTGGAATTGATGTTCCTCTAGTTGTAACATGGACACCAATATAGCCATAGCATCTGGAGCTTTGTTCTCTGTTCTGGGTATCTGCTGGAATGTGATGAAGACAAAGTACTTCTTTAAGTCATCAACTAGTTGTTTGTAGGGTGTAAACTTCTCACCTTTTTTCTGATAATCTCCATTGACTTGATTAATAATGAGCTGGGAGTCACCATACACATGCAGCTCTACAATCTTCCATTCCATGGCGAGCTTAAGACCGTTTACCAATGCCTCATGTTCAGAAATGTTATTTGTACATGGAAACATCAATTTGTAGGACTTGGGTATCTTGTAGCCTTGAGGACTTATGAACATAACCCCTGCTCCAGAGCCTTGTTGTGTGAAAGAACCATCAAAGTAAATCTTCCACGAATACTGAGTCAAATGCATAATTGTCTCATCAGGGAATTCAATCCTTAAAGGTTCATCATCTTGGAGTGGTGAATCAGCTAGTTGATCTGTGAGGACCTGTCCTTTAATAGCCCTCCTGTCTACATACTCAATGTCAAATTCACTTAGAATGAGGACCCCCTTTTCCAGACGTCCTGTTAATGCTATTTTTCTTAGGAGATACTTCAAAGGATCTATCTTTGCAATGATCCTTACTGTATGTGATAGGATGTAATGCCTCAATTTTTGTGATGCAAAGACAACTGCTAAGAATGCTTTCTCAATAATGTTGTAATTATGTTCATAGGAGACCAATGTTCTACTGATGTAGTAGATCACTCTTTCCTTTCTAGTTTCATCTTCTTGCACCAACAATACTCCCAGTGATGTAGCTGTAGCTAAAATATATAGGAGTAATGGCTTTCCATGAATGGGTGCCATGAGAATAGGAGGAGTAGCCATGTACTCTTTTAATTCTTTGTAGTTATTTTCACAATGTTCATTCCATTTGAAGGTAACACCTTTATGTAGCAACTTAGTAAAGGGTTGTGCTTTGTTTACAAGTTGTGACATAAATCTCCTGATTGACTGGAGTCTCCCTTGTAATGTCCTCATTTGACTAATATTACATGGAGTCATTTCTAGTATAGCTTTAACTTTTTCAAGGTCCACCTCAATTCCTTTTGTTGATACAATAAACCCTAGGAGATTTCCTGATTGGACCCCAAAGGCACATTTCTTTAGATTGAGCCTGAGTTGAAATTGCTCCATACGATCCAATATCTTCCTTAAGTCATCAATATGAGTAGTCCTTTCTTTTGATTTAGCTAAGGTATCATCCACGTAATCCTCCATATTCTTGTGTATCATATCATGGAAGATAGTTGTCATAGCTCTTTCATATGTAGCACCTGCATTCTTTAACCCAAATGGCATAACGTTCCAATAAAAGGTTCCCCATGCGCATGTAAATGCAGTCTTCTCTTTATGTTCAAGAGCAATTTTAATCTGATTGTAGCCTGAGACACCATCCATTAATGAATACATTTGGTAGCCTGCTATGAGGTCTATGATCATATCAATATTTGGAAGTGGAAAATCATCTTTAGGACATGCTTTGTTTAAGTCCCTAAAGTCTGTACAGATTCTAATAGATTTATTAGATTTAGACATTGGGATCACATTGGAGATCCATCCTATGTAAGCATTGACTCTGATGAATCTAGCTTTCAATAATTTCTCTAGCTCCGCCTTTACTAGCAATGCAACATGAGGATGTATTTTTCTTAGTTTTTGTTTCATAGGTTTGATCCCGGGAGCTATAGACAAGTGGTGTATTATTAATTTAGGATCCAGTCTAGGCATATCTGTATAAGACCATGCAAAGTTGATCTTCTTCTCTTTCAGGAACTCGGTGAACTGTGTCTTCTCCTCGTCTGAAAAAGATTGTGCTAGGTGTACTATCTGAGGCTCTTCATCTATGCCCAAATTAACTGGCTGTGTTGGTTCTATCAGAACTGAAGACCTTTCTTGAAAGTTCTCAGGGAGGATATCAAGAATATCATCCTTTGGTGCCTCTGAGAGGTTTTCACTATCAGATACGTCTTTTGTTTTTACTATTTTAGGATCTGACACTGCCACAACGTGGTTTTCACCATCAGTTCCCTTTTTCTTTTTATTTTTCAATTTTTGACTGAGAAACTTGATATCCTCCTATGACATGTTCACGCTTCTTGCATTGGTGGAAGAAGGGTAAGGTTCACAAGCGTTTAGATAGCAAGCCAAGGTGTAGTCATTGGGAAAGTCGAGGATAGGAGTAGGATCTATATTAGTCCAATCAATTAGGTTTGAGTTTGTCAAAGACAAGGAGTCAGACTTTGGGAAGGATAGCATCGCATTAGCGTCAAGACTAGTAACTGTCATGACATGTTCTTTTAAGTTAATCTCTTCGATGTTTAGATTAATAAGAGTCAGATCGTTATTAAAAGGGTCAATGTTAGTTATATGCGGACCAAACTCTAGTGACTCGTCAGTTGATTATTCTTCTTCTTCATCTCTTTGTAGGAGGAGGATCCTAGCTTGTCGTCTCTAAATTTCTTCTAGATTTAGGAAAACACCAATTTATCCATCAATTATTGGAGGAAGGAACTCTTCCTCTACTTCAGGAATATCAATATTGTTAGGAGCAGTGTTAGGATGCTCGCTGGGTGCTAATGGAGCTACAAACATGTGAATCACATCTATTTCAATATCCTCTGTGGTGACAGATAGCTCATCCCATTCATAATCATGAGAGTCTATTATTTCATCATCAGACCTATTTAAGAATTCAACAATAGTTATCTGATGTACTCGATTAGCCACATGTGGATCAAAGTGTGGTAAATCAAGGACATGTGTGATTGTGACTAACTACCCCCAGTTAGGATGTAAATCCTATTGTCGGGGTGTTGCTATCAATGGTACCTCTAGATCATCCTTTGTCATGTCTCCTACCTCTTGAATAGGAGCTTGTGCTAACAAAGGTATGTGAATATCTTGTGGTGTTTCAAAGCTTGGTATGTATCGCTCTTCTTGATAATCGGGATTCTCTGTACCAACATGTAATAATATTTCATAGGACCATTGTTATAGTTCTATCTCTTCTGTTTCATCACTCCCTTTGTTAGAGATTAGACTATCTTTTGAAGTAGGTTTGTTAGATTCATTATTAAAACCTAGTCCTGTTTTGTCTCTGGTATTTCTGAACTCCATGTGTATAGGTTCAATAATTCCTCTTCCTGTGTCGCTTAGATGTCCTTTTCCTTTGTATCCCATTTGTGTGAGGAGGTCATACCCTTTACCATACTTCTTCGGGGATATTTCCACATGTTTTACCTCAGCTTCCGTCGGTTCTCCTTTGTAAAGACAGGCCAAGACTGTCTATTCTTCTGTGTTATCTAAAGAAGATGTGGATGCTTTAACCATGCCAATTGCTTTGTGGATTTCTGGCTCCTTAGATGCAACAGGTGTGAATGACGAGGAAGGTTTTCCATAGGATCTTGGTGACATTGGTAATTCTGTTAGTGATAGAGTCATGTACAACTTGTATTCTCCCATACCCTTTTCTTCAAGTTTTAAGGTTTTTCAAAAGCTTTTCTTAACCATGTCCTTGGTAGTCTCAGGAGAAATCTCATTTGTAGCCTCTTTGTTATGCGGGACCATACTACCTGCCTTGATATTGTTGTAAGTATAATTGGTGTCTACATGGATTATCACTTCCACCCCATTATGTGGGAGCTTGATACATTGGTGGAAGGTAGATGGTACAACTTGCATTTCATGAATCCAAGGTCTCCCCAACAGGATATTGTGGGCCAGGGGTAGGTCCAGAACTTGACAGATGTCATTCCTTTCAATTGGTCTGACTTTGATGGGTAGAACAATAAGACCTTTAGAGGATCTTTCTTCCTTATCATAAGCTTTGATAGTGATTTTTCTTCTAGAGTCAATGGTCTATTCTGAAAGACCTACTTTCCTGATTAGATTAAGGGTACAAATATTCAATCCTGCACCTCCATCTATCAATACACATCAAACATAGGATTTATGAATGAGGACTTCAATATGAAGGGGTTGATTATGGGGACGTGTCAATGATTTATCATCCTCTTCAGAAAAGGAGAGGTAATGTGGCACTAAGATGTGATTAACCATCGCTTGGAATTTGTCTATATCAAGGTCCTTTGGTACATTTGTGGCATGTAGGGATTGTTCCAGGATTTCCCTATGCACTGTGGATATTTTAAGCAACTCAAAAATTGAAATTTTAGCATAGGTTCATTGCAATTGATCCAGTAGGTTGTATTTTTATATAGGAATAGTAACTATGTGTTTTACTGCTGGTTTGGGGATAGTAACAATAGGAACCTTGGACATTGATGCTGGTTTTGGTGAGGAATTGAGTCCTTTGATCGTGACTCGTGCTTGGCTCTGAGTCACCGCATTTGATTGGAAAGATGTGTCTTTAACACCTTTGATTGTGACCACATTAGTTGATTAAGTTTTAATGTCTAGCATATTGATCACGTGATCATTATTGGAGTAGGTGTAGTTTACTTCATTACCTTTTCCTTTAGATGCTTCCCATTTCTCATAATTAGGGAATGGTTTGCTAAATGCTATATGATCTTTGTTAGTGGTGTGTCCTTCCACCTTGATCTTTACTCCTTCAATAAGGTCTTGGATAACATGCTTGAGTTTAAGATAGTCGTTAGTCTTGTGTCCTTTATTTTTGTGAAAGACATAGTAAGAATTGTCATCCCACCATCTTGGTTTGACCGCTGATTCCCATGGTTTGGAATCTGGGATTGTAAGTACTTTATTGTCTAATAGTGTCTTCAAAATATTCTTGAGAGGTTCTCCCAAAGGAGTGAATGTTCTTTGAGGTTTTGAAGTCCATGGCCGACCCTTGCTATTATGATTATTTTCTTTGGGTATGGGGGTCGTTACCTTGGCATCTTTGCTTGCTTGCATGTTGTTAGTCAGATTGAATACCTCAGGTTTAGGACCAACATTGGATGCGTCTACTATTCCATCATTGAAAACATTTTTGTTTTTCTTCCACCATTTAGGTTTGGAGTTGAAGTTGTTACATTTGTTTTCACTTTGAAGAGTTATATCTCCCCTTTTTACCATAACTTCTTTGATACGGAGGGCATTTTTTATCATCCCGTCGAAGCTAGGGGAGTCTTGCATTTGCAATGCGTATTTTAACTCAGGTACCAAGTTATTGACAAAGATTTCCATTTTCTCAGATTCGAGAATAGCTCTTGAATACCGTGCAAAGATTTTCCTCCACCTTTGTAAAAAGTGGGTAAAGGATTCGCCAGTCTTTTGTTTAGTGTTGCACAGATCCATAATAGTCACATCATGCTCTATATTATAGGAGTAATGTTGGATAAATTGTTGAATTAACTCAAAATTTTTGACCTTAGGTGTAAGCTTTGAGAACCGTTCCATGGCATTTCCTCCTAGACTTCCAGGAAAAAGCCGCATGAGGTAAGTAGGTTCATGCATGTACTCTATGCTAAGAGCACAAAATTCTCTAACATGGTCATGTGGATTGGTCTCTCCCATATACTTGTCATATTTTGGCCTTGCCATGTTGGGAGGGAATGGAACCATAGTGATACTCTTGTCAAAAGGAAATGGACAAATGGAGTCCATAGAGTATTTTGTCTTGGGTTTAGCCTTCTCTTGTTTGAGAGTCACAAGCTCTGTTTGCATTAAGGTAAGTTGTTTGGCGAGAATAGATATAGGAGTCGAAACCTCATTTTATTTTAGTTGTTCCACATCATAATCTTTGGGTAACTTTACACTAGTGGATGCTAGATGGAGAAAGTATTTCTCTTTATCTTTGTCAATCATCTTTTCTATTATCTTGTGGAACTTACTGCTCTATTTGAGTTTATTGTACTCTTCTTCAGTGATGTCTTCCTCACTGCCTGATTCAAATATAGGATGATCAAACATGGGTTCTTCTTCTTCATTGATATCTTCATGCTTTTGGTTTTTTCTATTGTCATATTTGTCAAAAGCCTCACTCCATCTGTGAGTGGACCTGTCCATTTATGGAGAGTCTAGATCAAGTAGGCAACTGCAAGATGTTTCTCCTTGAAAGTGTAGTGATTTAGGAAGTACTCTCAATCCTTTAGACATGTACTTGTTTCATCTTGTGTTAACCATGTATATGTATCTCAACTTTGTCAAAGTTTTTCGATAGTGTTAGGTAGTATCTTGAATCATTCAAGTGAGTGTGTCTAGGTGGAAGTATCGTTCGTGCTTTGGTGGAAGTAAATGATTCCAATGTCAGAGGGTTAGAATGCCTTGATAGTAAGATGGGAATCAAGTTGTTTTGAAAAGTGGATAGACCACACGTATTGAGACTAATTGTGAGAAACTGATAGGACATACAAGGTAGACATCTAAAAAAGTGTTTTGACATGGAAACAGGGAGACCAAAAAAGACAAAAGGGACAAAATAATGACACAAAAGGGTACCCGAATCAACTGATTTTTCTGAGGAACCAATCTGCAAGTGCCCACTGTCCTAGATGCAAGCCAGGAAATATAGTATGCGAGCTTTTGATGACCCTAGATGCAAGCTTTAACTCTAAATGTGATGATGTGGTGACCAGATACAATGAAGTACAATAGATGCGAGCCAATATACCAGATACAAGCCAAAAAATCTGAGACGCGAGTTTCTGATGTCTCTGTCAGATTTTGTCAGTTTTAAAAATTTTGTTTTGAAAGTACGTGAAGTTTGTTTGATCCGTGATCATGTTCAGAGACTTGCTGGTGAGTGAAAACACATGTGTAGACCAAGGATTGGATTTTTTTACTTATTTTGAAGGTGTTATCTTGTTAGTGATCTTTTAGATACATCAAACAATTTTGCATTGTTAGGGGAACAAACACATCCTTATGCCCTATTTTCTAGGTGAAGGATGAAAATCCTTGCTCATTGACTTAGGTACACACTCAAATGATAATCAAAATACAACCATCACCAAGCATGCAATGGCTCCAGTCATGATGCTTTATTAGCTGACTCCAAATGCAAGTGAGGGCATGATATGACGAGTGTCTTGGGGCAATTACTTTTTTCCTTGCACAAGGATTATCACCCTTTCGGGGATGAATCGGGTAATTTGTCTATGAATTTCGTTGTTTATGATAGGGCAATCCATTTGAAACCATCTCCCATAGAATTTCACAAGGAAAAATTGAGGTGTATAGCCCTATGAGTACTTAAATATGTGTAGTCTTGCAAGCAAGATTCAAGCGGCTCCGCTCTATACATACCCAAGCATGTTCAAGGAATGATGTCAAAATTCTGAGAACAAAACTGACTCTATCTTCTGAGGCTTTGGCCTACGAGGAAGAAATTATTTATAGTGAGTTTGAAGGGTTGGCATAAAACCTGTCCTCACTTGGGTCATTCCCGGGAGATTTTTTCCTCAACCGGCAGACCCTCTACTGTTTAATAAGCATACAAAGGATTGGCGAGCGTAGGATGTCTAGATTTTTTATTCTTCAAAAGAATAAGAGCATACTCTCCTAATCCATGCCATTTTCTCCCAAAACACGCAAATCAACATTCGCTCCCTCAAGCTATGTTGAGCTTGATTTAGATATTCCTAAGTTAATGAAAACAGGATGGGTGAAAGCAAATTTGTTTTGTTCAATTATCCGCAATGTTAAGTGATTTGCTTGTTCAATTTCATATCCCAAAATGAATTAAACGATGTAACTTGTTTAGTTATCCCACAAGATTTAATGATTTTCTTGTCCAATTACTGATTTCCAAAAGGAATTAAGGTGTGAGTTTGTTGGTCCATTTATCCCCAAATTCCTTTACAAGTGTTAAACCAACGTCTGATTTTCCTTAACGGAAAAGAGCATAATAATCTGGTCAATTTAACAAATGTTGAGAAAATGTTTTAAGTTTTGAAAAATCTTTGTAAATGGTTAGTACTGAAATCAGTTTAAAACACCTGCGAACACACACATTAGCTAAGTCTTCTTACTTCCTTATCAGCAACCTGCAAGCACTTGTTAGGCTGTCAAAAGATCAAATCAACAACTAGTTAAAGTGTTAGGGGTTAGGAAATGAAGTTCACAAAAATTTCAACCAGATGCGATCCTAGAAATATGGGATACGATGCAACAAACTAGATGCGAGCCTATGCTACCAGATGTGACAATGTGTTCACTAGATGCGAGCCTATATTGAAAATGACCCAGGAAATCCTGGATGTGAGCCTCAATTTTTGCGGTGCGAGGGCGTATCCCAGATGTGAGCTTCTGCTACCAGAAACGAGCCTGGACCTCAAAACTGGGAAGACAAATTAGTGAAAAATGAAGTGGAAATGAGGCAAAATCTGAAATCAAGCCCCACAGTGGGCACCATAAATGTGTCTGTGAAATTGTGCACCTATTACCTGCGACACAACACTTCAATAGATCATTGCGTTAGTAAAAATAGGGTTAGTAAAGTATGGAAATCCACTAAAATTGATCTATTGCTTTCTAACTAGGAGTGTGAAAAACAACATAATAGCCCTCAGATTATGTCTTTTCCAGTGACATATACAACCTAGCATGAAATATTCTATTAAAAATAAGAAAGATATCTAAATAACATGCATTTTAGTTCTAGAAATCAAGATTATAACAATGCATAATCATGGAAAATAAAATGAAACATGAATCTATATAAAGCCTAACAGCATAACAATACATTTTCATTCTAAAATTCAAGCTTATTTGAGCTTAAAAACTCCTTCTATTTATGGAAGAAATGAGGAGAGAGAGGGGGTACAAGGGTCATTAATGGAGTTGTAAAACCCATTAATGAGGTGTAAGAGGCTTTAAATGCCAAAGGCAATAAAGAAGCATGGGCTTGAGGAATCTCCTTTAATAATACATTAATGAGAGCATTTAAGAAGCATGGTGAGGGTGTAAAAGTCAAGATTGAGAAGGTGGACTTAGAGAGAGTCAAACTTGAGAAAGTTGACTTTCTCAAGTGGGTTGAGTTTCTAATCACATTTTTAGGAATGTGACATCATTAGGAGGTGGGTTAGAATGAGATTAGGATTAGGATTAGATTTAACATGGGGTGAATAGGTTGGGATGGGTTTGAACCCAGGGTCAAAATGGTTGAGGTAGGTTAGGCTAGGGGTTAAAGAGAATATTAATGAAATGAATTATATTAAATATATTCATTCAAAAATAGGAATATTAATTATTTAAGCTTTTTATTGCTTTAGATAATTAATTAGGACTATAGCCAATTAATTAGA
>MU225801.1:1806816-1820273 GCA_018584345.1 Thuja plicata | reverse complement strand
AGACATGTCTCTTTGACGAGACATGGCTCTATAATGCCATGTCTTTTCATATCTTTAATCACCTGATAATACTAATCAGAACACATCAGTTAATATAATAATCGACATACTAGTCGATATTATAAGACAATTAATAAACCACCCGATGACTTAATAATACCCGATCATTACCTCACCCGATCGGTCTTATTTCAACCAATAAACATACGATCGGTATATGGTAGGGACTGATATAAATTGGAATGCAGAGAGTTTGATTAGATTTGTAATCGACAAATCAATCAATACAAATCAGTTTTAATGCGATGGTCATATATTAATATAAATACAGTTTGAACATTTATATTAATGTTAACTGATACAAATCGGTTATGTTAATGTGAATAATATTTATCATTTGATTGGATTCAATGATAAAGAAATTTATTATTAATACATACATACATACATACATACACACACACACACACACACACACACACATATATATATATATATATATATATATTCATTATTATATATATTAATATATTGCTTATTTATATTTTATATGAACGAAGCTATAAACATCAACAATTATTTCTGCCCTTTGAAAGAGATACACCATTTCACAATCAAATCTGCACTTCCTATTTAAGTCATATCTGCACTTATCATTCCCTATTCCCCCCCATTCAAATGAAGTTCTCTTCTCCCTTTTATATTTCATACTTAAGGGAGTCACAACTTATCATTTCGTGCCTTTTGACCATTCATTAACTTTAATCAAATCTTAATTATGTGTAATTATATTCTTTTATATTTTAATTTAATTTTTAATTTTTATTCCTTTGTATTTTAATGTTTTTATCATTTGTTATTAAATTATATTTTAAAGTGGGGACATTACAATCCTTCCCTCCCCAAACTACTTGTCCTCAAGCAATGATTAAATCATCATAAAGATCTATCTATTATCCATATTCCACTATGCTTCTCTAATATTGGTAAGAAGTAGATATTTCCATAGTAAGTCAAATTGTGATGTTGCTATCAAGATTCAACTCTGATATCATATACATTTCCTCCCTTATGATGATTTGATAGTAAAGAGTTGGCAACGTTTAACTCGAGAGAAGTTCTCTCATCTTCTAGAGAAAATGGATCTAGGTCATTCCATAATGGTGTTAATTGAATTTGTTAAAACCAATGTTTTCATAACAGTATGCCGTAAATTCATATCTTTTGGTTCTCTTCTACTTAATATCTTACTCTAGATCAACCAAAGATAGAAATCACACATGGAGCTTATATTTGAAAATCTGAAATATATGTATGAATATATGAAGACACAAAGTATACACATTGATGCAGGGAGACACAAAGCATACACATAATACACATTGTTAGATTTATTTTCATTGAATAGAATTATTCCTTCCTTTCCCTTTACCCTGTAGGATGGTAGGATCAAGACTCTAATACCATTTGTAATGTCCCCTAATTGGGTCTAGTCTCAGTTATTACCAAATTAACTAAGATTTGATATTTATGTCCCAAGCTAGGGGATATAGTACATTTGAAGTTAAAAGAACTATTCATTTATTTAATCACTAGATTAAGTTATCTCTAAATTCATTAACACTCATATCCAACATTATTACTATTCCAGTTCATAGACAGAAGGAGTAGGTGTTGTCCAAGATGCCTAGATACCTACTGTAATGGGCTCCCTCAAAGTTTACAGATCCAAGCCCTTAGCCTTTCTTGGGACTATGCATGCAAGGCACTCAGGGTTATGTAGTAATTTTGAATCATGTAGTTATGAGTCAAATTACTATAAATTATGGGTTGCTTTTGAGACTTACTATAAATAGATGTTTTTTATGAGTCAAATTACTATAAATAGTAATTTTGACAAGTGTTGTACATTTTGACAAATATTGTACATGTAGTCGTACAAGTCATGCTTACTAAATTTAGTAGGTGGTCTAAAAGTAGGACTCTACAACTCGGTTGTTATATGCAAATTGAAGTCAAGTTTGTAGATACGTTTTTGGAGATTTTTGTATCTATGAAAATTCTTGAGAATAATATTGAAAGATATTTGCTTGTGGTTTTTTCCTGGTATAATTTTACCATGTTTTCCACATAAATTTTGTCCTATGTGTATTTCTCTTCTCTATAATTTTCTACACTTATAATTTTCATAACAATTGGTATCAAAGCGAGGTTATTTTATGTAGGAGTTATTTGTTTTGACAAGTTAGCAATGGAAGGAGATTTTGTTACTAGTAATGAGGTGCAAAAGTTTGATGGTTCAAATTTTTCTCTATGGAATCAAAAGATTCAAGATTTGCTGGTGAAAGATGGATGTGATAGAGCTCTTAAAAGGGTGGCATCAAAACCTGAAAAATACATGAGCACATCAGATTAGAGTATGATGGATAACACAGCTAAAGAAACAATCCAATTATCTCTAGCAGATTCAGGTCTGTTTAATGTTGTAGAGGAGAAATATGCTCATGACTTATGGAATAAGCTTTCAAATTTGTATGAGACATAGTCATTAGAAAACAAAATTTTGTTACGAAGGTAATTGTATAATTTGAGGATGCATGACAATTCATCACTCACAGATCATTTGAATGATTTTCACACACTAAAAAGCAAGTTGATTTTAGTGGGAGTTAAAATTGGTGAAGAAGATAAGTCAACAATTTTACTTTTCTCCTTGCTTGATAGTTGGGATCACCTGGTTATGGCTCTTAGTAATTCTACACCGAGTGGGGAGTTGGTCTTTGAAAATGTGGTAGTTAATTTAATCTTTGAATATTAAAGGTGAAATAAATCTCAAGGATCCTCTTCAAATGATGCCTTTTTTGCTAGAGGCAGAACTCAAGAAAGAACTAATACTAAGGATGGATAAACAAGATCTAAATCCAAGGGGACAAAAAAGATGAAGTGTTGAAACTGTGGAAAAAGTGGACATGTCAAGAAGGATTGCAGGTTTCCAAAAGAAACCAAGGAGAATCCTGCTACAACTGCATATGAAGAAAATACTGTAGAAGTTCAAACACCATTGGAAGACGGGGAGGTGTTAAATTATAATCTGAGAAGTTCTTTACTTCATGTTTGGATTCTTGATTCTGGTGCTTCTTTTCATATGACTCCTCATAGAGACTGGTTTTCCACTTATCGAGATTGGGATGGAGGTATGGTTTACATGGGTAATGACAACCCATGTGAAACCTTTGGTAAAAGAGAGGTAAAGATTAAGATGTTTGATGGAGTAATTAGAACTATTCAGCATGTTCAACATGTACCTGGTTTAAAGAAAAAATATTTCACTTGGAGTGTTTGATGAGAAAGGGTTTTGATTTTGTGGTGAAAATAGTTGTTTGAAAGTAACAAAGGGAGTCTTGGTTGTGCTAAGAGGAGAAAAAGTTGGAAATCTCTATAAGTTAGTTGGAAAAAATAACAATGGAGAAGTTGTTGTGTTATCTAATGTAGAGATGGAATCATCAATAACCTAGCCCCAAAGGTTAGGCCATATGAGTGAATGAGGTCTAAAGCTACTGTTAGATAGGAATCTTCTCCTAGGTGCAAAATCTAAAGATTTGAGTTTTTGTGAACATTGTTTGTTTGGAAAATGGAATAGACTATTTTTTTCTAGAAGTATTACCATAAGAAAAAATGTATTAGATTTAATACAGTCAAATACTTGGGAAGCTCATGTTATATCTATTGGGGGTTCATCATATTTTGTTTCATTTATAGATGATTGTTCCCATAAGGTGTGGATTTATCTTCTCAAGAAGAAATTTGAAGTGTTTCTTGTTTCAAGAGGTTAAGGGCTCTAGTAGAGAATCAAAAGGTTAAGAAAATAAAATATCTATGAATAGATAACAGAGATGAATTTTGTTCAACACAATTTAACCAGTTTTGTAGTGAACATGGAATTGCAAGATAACTGACGGTTGCCAGGACACCACAACAAAAGAGTATTGTTGAATGCATGAACCGTACAATTATAGAGTGAGCCAAATTTTGTTGAGCACTGCTGGTTTAGAGAAGTTGTTATGGGGTGAAGCTATAAACACAACTTGTTTCTTGATCAATAGATCACCCACTACTACTCTTGATAATAAAATTCCTGAAGAAATTTGGAAAGGTAAACCAATTGATTACTCATTTCTCTGTATTTTTGTTCTGATGCTTATGTGCATATTCCTAAAGAGAGTAGAATTAGATTGGTCAAGAAGTCCACAAAATTTATTTTTCTTGGTTATGTAGAAGGTACAAAGGGGTACAAGTTGTGGGATACTACTGCCCACAAGATTATAATTAGCCGAGATGTTTTCTTTACTGAAAAAGACAATTAAAAGAGGTGAAGAACAACAAGGTATTGAAGTTATTCCAGTAGAGGTGGAAAAACATGATGATAATCTAGATAAACTAGATGAAGAAAAATTAGAAGAAGATCATCCAGATGAACAAAAACTAGATGAGCCACAAGGTGAAATATCAGCCCTTGTAAGAAGATCTAGCAGAGCATCCAAAGCACATGAGAGGTACTCTCCTACTTGTAATTCTTCTTATGCATTACTAACTAATTTTGGTGAACCCAGTTCATATCAAGAGGCTTGTGAAGTAGAATTTGCAGACAAATGGAGAGATTTTATGGAAGAGGAGATGGAATCTCTTCATAAAAATAAGACATGGGAGCTTGTTCTATTACCCAAAGGAAGAAAAGTTATTGGGAACAAGTGGGTCTTCAAGCTGAAAATGGATTTAAATGATAATTTGGTGAGATAAAAAGCTCAGTTGGTGGGCAACAGGTATCCTCAGAAATATGGTATAGATTTTGATGATTTTTTTTTACTTATTG
Source organism: Thuja plicata (assembly GCA_018584345.1). Taxonomy (NCBI): domain Eukaryota; kingdom Viridiplantae; phylum Streptophyta; class Pinopsida; order Cupressales; family Cupressaceae; genus Thuja; species Thuja plicata. The sequence goes on along the minus strand of MU225801.1, from coordinate 1,815,403 downwards.
TACGTTTGAGTACTGTCAGAGTTGTTTTATCTCTTGTTGGTAGTCTTGATTTGGAGTTAGAATAGTTAGATGTTAAAATGACCTTCCTACATGGTGATCTCTTTGAGGAGATTTATATCCAGCAACCAGAAGGTTTTATGGAAAAAGGCAAGGAGAGTCTTGTTTGTAGATTGAAAAAATTACTACACGGTTTAAAACATGCACCAAGGTGTTGATACAAGCGGGTTGATTCCTTTATGATGAGTATATATTTTAGTAGATGTGAGGCTGATCATTGTGCCTATTTTCATAGGTATGATGATGACAATTTTATCATTCTAATTTTTTTTGTAGATGATATGTTGGTTGCAGGTCCCAACATGGATAAAATCATCCATTTGAAAAAATATCTTGCTAGGGAGTTTACATGAAGGACATAGGAAGTGAAAATCAGATTTTTGGAATGAGGATACATAGACACATAAATAATAGGAAATTATGGTTGTGACAAAAGACTTGTGTGCAGAAGGTTCTGCAATGCTTCAATAATAAGAATCCACAACTAGTTAGTACTCTATTTCCTGTTCAGTTTAAGTTCTCTTCAGAATAGTGCCCTAGCACATAAGCAGAGAAGACACAGATGTCTCATGTACCATACTCATCAGAATTTGGTAGTCTTATGTTCGCCATGGTATGCACTAGACCAGACATTGTGCAAGTAGTGACAGTTGTCATTTGGTACATGGAAAATCTTGGTATTGATCATTGGAAAAATGTGAAGTGGGTTCTTAGATATCTAAGGGGCACTTCAAATGTTTCTATCTGTGAGATTATTCTTCAAGTAGATGGGTATGTGGATTTAGATTTTTGTGGAGACAGAGATAAGATAAAGTATACTATAGGTTATGTTTCTCCTGAGCTCAAGATGTTGTTAGCTGAGTATCAAATTTACAAACAGTGGTAGCACTGTCAACTATTGAAGCCGAATATATGGGAACAACATAGTCTAGAAAGGAGGCAATCTGGCTTCATAGGATTTTGGGTGAGTTACAAATAAAATAGGATAAAATGGTTTTACATTTTGACAGTCAAAGTGCTATTCACTTAGCACGAAACTCAACATATCATTCTAGAACAAAGCATATTCACATTTAGTATCACTTTGTTCATGAAGTGGTGGAAGGAGGACATATATCTTTGACCAAGATTCACATTGATATTAACTTTGTAGATATAATGACAATGGCTATTGGTAGAGAGAAGTTTATTTGGTCCATAAATTCTCTTGGTCTACAGATTACCTGATAACAGGTAGCATTGGAAATAGTCTTTCAGTAGAGGAATTTCATAAGTTTGTAATTTGACTTCAAGTGGGAGAATGTTAGAATGTGAAGTCATCATTGAGAACCACTAGTTGTGGTTGAGTCATAATGGAGGATCATCCAGTTGTGGTTGAGTCATCAAATGAGGTTGAGGCACAATTTTTTTTGAGACTTGCTATAAATAGATGGTTTTTATGAGTCAAATTACTATAAATAGTAATTTTGACAAGTGTTCTACATTTCTACAAGTGTTGTACATGTAGTTGTACAAGTCATACATACTAAATTTAGTAAGTGGTCTAAAATTAGGACTGTACAAATCGAATTCATATGTGTAGATATGTTTTGGAGATTGTTGTAACTGTGAAAATTCCTGAGAATAATATTGAAAGATAGTTGCCTATGGTTTTTTCTTGGTATAATTTTTACCATGTTTTTCCACGTAAATTTTGGGTTATGTGTATTTTCTCTTCTCTGTAATTTTCTACACTTGTAATTTTCATAACAATTGGTATCAAGGAGGGGTTATTTTGTGTAGGAGTTATTTGTTTTGAGAAGTGAGAAATGGCAGGAGGTTATGTTCCCATAAGGTGTGTATTTATCTTCTCATGAAGAAATCTGAAGTGTTTTGTTGTTTCAAGAGGTTAAGGGCTCTGGTAGAGAATTAAAAAGGCAAGGCAATAAAATGTCTAAGAAAAAATAATGGAGATGAGTTTTGTTCAGCAAAATTTAACCAGTTTTGTAGTGAACATGGAATTGCAAGACAATTAACGATTGCCAAGACACCATAAAAAATGGTGTTGTTGAACGCATGAACCATACAATTATGGAGCAAGCAGAATGTATATCGATAACTGTGTTAGTAATAACTGAGAGGCGGGGTGGGGGGGGTGAATTAGTGGCCTCAAAAACTTATCCTTTAATCTTTAACCACCAATCAATACACCTCAGATTATTAAGTCCCTACAAGATGCATGTCATGAAATACTTATAATAACTAAATGTTTGTCAGTTTACCTTGTCTGTCCTTATTCTCCTTGATAACTGATAAGCAGTAAAAACTATTTACCGATACTCAGTAAATATGTAGAGTATACCAATCAATCCAGAAATGCATATGTGAAATGTAAAATAATAAAATAATAAACCATACACACATAACACATGGATTTTAACATGGAAACCCTGTTAAGGGAAAAACCACTGGGACTGGTACCCCAAATTTTCACTCTTTTGAAGTGAGCCCTGTTAGGAGCCAACCCTATTAAAGGTTACAAACACATGGTTAAGTGCAACCTTGTTAGAGGATTTTATACATAGATTGTCACTTAGTATCTGACATCTATTTTTCTACCATCCTTGAATTAGCCTCCTTCTTAGACTATCAATAGGCTTTAGGAAAATCTTGCTACCATCCTTGAATCAACCTTCTTCTTAGGTTGTCAATAGGCTTTATGAAAATTCAATGCTACTTTCATGAATCAACCTTTTTGGAAATTTTTTAGGATATACCTCAATTATAGAAGACAGTTAAGTCCTGCTCTGTTAAGAGACTTGATGCTTCAATGGTTAAACTAAAAAATTATGACCTATTTCTAATGCAACTTGAATTGCATATTTTTAGATCTATTAAAGTACAATATTAGATCTATTTAAGTACAATACCTCTCTGATCAATGTATCAATTCAATTCTTTGTGCTCCACACTTTCTTCTTTGTGATACTGTGCTTCACTGTTTGTCGGTGTCCATAGAATTCCTTAGCTCTCCTTCAGGTTGATTGATTAGGACTGTATGAAGTTATCCTTCATCAGTTTCTCTTCAACATCCATTTTATATTCACTCCTCGTGTATCTGATTGCTTGCGGAAATTAATTATGCTTGTCTCTTATATAGACATGATATTCCTTAATTCTTAATTCTTGGTGTGAAAAACAATCCAGCCAATCTGATTTACAACTTTAACTCCTGATTTATCACATAGTTATCTTCTTGCCAACTGTACAAATCTTCTTTAAATCAATTACTTAACTCTGGGTGAATAAAAAAAATAAAACAACCAGTTAAGTCTATCCTTAAGCTCTGCCAGCTAGATATTTTGTCATTTTCTAAACTCTTTGTTCTGTCAGTCAATTCTACAGTTCGTTGTCGGTGACAACTGCCAATTCCTTTGGTGTAACTTCAGTTAGCTTCAGGATCTCTGTGCGTCGGGCATCATAGGATTTTTCTTCATCGGGAAACACTATTATCTTCTCGTCGGGCATCACTGTGACTTTTTCTTTGCCTTTACAGATGGTGTACATTCCGTCAGTGTTGTCTATCACTTAGTGAATACTTGAATTTTATGCATTGCTGAAAGCATAATCTCTATCCCATTGATTCTATAAAGTCTTTGGCATTATGTACATGACCATATAGATGATATCAAGTTGACAACAATGACAATACAAACCATTAACTATTTTAATGTCTTGCATCATCTTCAACTTAACATTATCAAACATTCAATTAGTTACATGTCATCAATCTCTCCCTTTGGCATTGATGGCAGCATACTATATTATCACACTATACTATTTCTAATACAATATGAAATAAAATTTTTGAGATTCATCAAATTACCAAACACTTTGTTTTGATGATCGATACAAATGTCTGACCGCCGGTAAGCTCTATGTTAGCTTAGATTTGATTCTTGCAGCTTTCTGTGTTTCTTCTTCTCATGTGTTGTGTTCTCTTTTTGTTTCAATTTCTCTCTTTTGACTGTTCTTCTTCTTTGATGTCTCTATCTCTTGTCAAAAACTCTCCCTTTGTATATGATTTCTTCATACAAATTCTCTCTCTATGGATATGATCTCTCCCTATTTGGAGTATCTGATAATGAATAGTTTCTGATGATAATATGGATACATTCTCTCCCTTTGACAACAATGCCAGATATCTATTTAACATTTATGTCAAACAACCATTTTCTTCTATCCATAATACATTCCTTGAATTTCCCTTATCCATCAGCAATACAACAATATTCTCTGGTGCTCGGTTATGATATATACCTTTCTGTATATAGATGTAGCTTTGAAGTTCATCTTTTGCTTACATCAGCATGGATGATATTCTGATAATATATGGGTTGATGCAGCCTTCAGTCCTTTACTGACTGGTAGACATGGGTTTGAACCCTAGTCTCTTTCTCAAGTACTCAAATGTATCCTTGGGCAGTGACTTGGTGAAGATATCAGCCAATTGTTCTTTTGATTGCACATATTCAAGTATCACCTCTTTTTCTTGAACTTGTTCTCTTAAAAAATGATACTTGATGGCAATGTGTTTAGTCTTTGCATGCATGACTGGTTCTTGTAAATTTTTATTACACTGGTGTTATCATAATAGATAATTACTAGTTCTGAGATCTTCATATGCATACCTTCTAGCAACTGTTTGATCCATGCAATATTTGAGCAGTTTACAACAGCAACAACATATTCTTCTTCTGTAGTTGACTGAGAGATGCATCCTTGCTTCTTGCTAATCCATGTGGCAAGTCTATCACCCATAAAGAATGCTCCTCCAGTTGTTCTCTTTTGGTCATCAAGATTTCTAGCCCAATCAGCGTCGGTAAACACTTTTAGTTCAAATTTGCCTTCTCTTTTATACCATAATCCAAATTCCTCAGTATTGTTCAGATATCTTAGAATTATTTTCATAGTAGTCATATGTGATTCCCTGGGGTTAGTAGAAAATCTAGCAACAATTCCTACTGCATGTACAATATCTGGTCTAGTGTGTACTACATACATGAGTTTTCCTATCATTGATCTGTACAAAGTCTAATTTACCTCAGTTGTCTTGTCTTCCTTTTTTAGTTTACATCTAGTAGCCATCAGTGTTCTAATAGGTTTGGAATCTTTCATCTTGAATATTTTCAGAACCTCTTTGATGTATTTGGATTGTGTAATGAAAATACCTTAAATTTGTTGAATGATCTGTAGACAAAGAAATAACTTGATCTCTCCAAACATAGACATCTCAAAATCTTTGCTCATATCATTAGAAAATGATTTTCATAGCATATCATTGCCTCCAAATATGATGTTATCAACAAATATTTTAGAAATCAAAGTGTTAGCATCATTATCTTCTTTCAAATAAAGATTACTGTTTTCGCTAGTCCTTATGAATCCAATACTTATTAGATAGGAATGAAGTCATTCATACCAGGCTCTGGGAGCTTGTTTTAATCCATACAAGGCTTTGTGAAGTCTACATACCATGTTCCTCTTGTCTGGATGTACAAACACTTCTGGTTGTTTAATGCATACCTCTTCTTCAAGTATTCCATTTAGGAATGCTGACTTGACATCCATTTGATATATTCTGAATCCTTTATATGCAGCATAAGAAAGTAGTATTCTTACTCCTTCTATCCTAGCAATGAGTGCAAAATTTTCTCCATAGTCTATACCTTCCTCTTGTGCATACCCCTTGCATACTAGTCTTGCTTTGTTCCTTGTGACTTCTCCATTCTCGTTCAGCTTATTCCTGAATATCCATTTAGTACCGATGACATTCTTGTCATCAGGTCTTAGCACAAGTGACCATGTCTTGTTCTTCTCAATCTGTTCAATCTCATCATTCATAGCAGTTATCCATTCTTCATTATCTAGTGTAACATTGATAGATTTTGGCTCAAACTCACAAATTAAGCAATTTGAGTTTAAAGACTTACTTCTTGTTCTTGTACCATCTTTCTTATCTCCTATGATCTGGTCCTCTATATGGTTCTTTCTTACATATCTTGCAAGTATAGGTACAACTCTTTGTGTACCAGCTTGATCTTCATGACCTTGCACATTATCTTGATCATTATCCTAACCGTCAGTAACAACATTCTGACCGTCCGTTGCAACATTTTGTTGTTCTGGAATTAAGCACTGTTGCTCAGGTAGAGTTATGGGATCTTCACAATATACAAATTTGTTGTAGTCTTCTGGTTCTTTTGTGCTTTCCAGCTCATTCTTTTCTGCAAATTCATCAATATTCACATTTGCACTTTCAACTATTTTGTTAGAAGCCTTGATTAGACATTTAAAAGCTTTTCTCTTGGTAGAATACCCCAGAAAAATACCTTCATCACTTTTGACGTCAAGCTTTCCATTTCTATCATCCTTTAAGACATAACATTGACTACCAAATATTTTAAAGTAACTTACATTGGGTGTTTTACCATACCATAGCTCATAAGGAGTCTTCTTTGTGTCCTTCTTCAATTGTACTCTATTAAGTGTATAAATAGCAGTGCTGACAGCTTCCCTCTAGAAGATTTGGGTGATGTCCTTCTCTATCATCAGTGTTCTTGCACAATCAACTATTGATCTGTTTCTTCTCTTAGCGATCCTATTTTGTTGTGGTGTTCTTGGTGCAGAAACTTGTCTTTTTATACCATGCTCATTATAGAAATTAGTGAATTCATCTGATATAAATTCTCCTCCTCTATCCGATCTTAAAATTTTTAGATCCTTACCACTTTGATTTTCTACCATAGCCTTATACCATTTAAACATCTTGAATGCTTCAGATTTTTCTTTCAGAAACATGACTGTCATCATTCTAGAGTAATCATCAACAAAGAGAATAAAATATCTATCTCTGTAATAACTTTTTGTCCTCATAGGTCCACATAAATCAGTATGGACTAATTCTAGAATATCATCAGATGTATGGGATTTTCTTTTGAAACTAGACTTTGTCATTTTACCTTTTTGACAATTTTTGCACATGATGTTGTCTAGATTTGTCATCTTTGGTAAGCCTCTTACACTTCTTTTTCTGCTTATTTTCTTTCAGACAGAATAAGTTACCTTTAGTCTGTTCACCGGTACCAATCAATTTTCCTGATTCATTGAAGATCTTTGCCTTCTTGTTTTCAAATGCTACACTATGACCTGAATTATTCAGCTGAGAGACACTCAATAGATTATAATTCAATCCTTTTACCAAATAAGCATTTTCACATTTAATTAGGTTATTTAGGATTATTGTTCCTTTACCTTCAACTGGACAAGTTGTATCATTTCCCATTCTTACTGTACCACCATTGTAATACTCAAAAGTATTAAATTTTTCTTTGTCACCGGTCATATGGTGAGTGCAGCCACTATCTATAATCGAGATATCATTCTTACTAACCTTAGATATGAGTGTAGTTTCTTCATACCTTTCATCTTCATCTGAATCATCCTTCACAGCTACAAATACTATCTCGATGAAATCATCTGGTTCGGTGTTAGTATCTTCATCTTTGCATGCAGCTAGGTAGCTAGCCTTCTTTCCTTTGTCCTTGTAGTCTTGGGTATCCTTTCTTTCTGATTGTCGGTAACCTTTGTAATCTTTGTTATCACCTCTGTCAGATTTCTTCTCAAAAGATCTATCATCACTTCTACCATCTTTTCTTCTGTTAGGACATCTTGCAGCAAAGTGTCCAATTTCTTTACAATTAAAGCATACAAGTGGTAACTTGCCTTTGTATTTACCTTTGCCTCTCTATATTATTCTAGCCATAAGTGCTTCTATTTCATCTAGATCTTCTTCTTCACTTTCACTTTCACTGTCCCTTCTAGATGAGCATCTATGGTTGGATTTTCTTATTTTCATAGAAGACTTAAATGCATACTCTAAGCTTGGTAAGACACTATTGTCAAAGTTATTCATCTCAAATGAAATCATTCTACCAATTAAGCTATCAAGAGTAACTGTATTGTTTTCTACTGCTCTCATTTCTTGAATATCAGAAACTTTAATAGCATATATAGGCAATAAGGTTCTTAAGATTTTACTTACCAATGTCTCCTCTTCAAGTGTACCTCCAACACCTCGTATAGCATTGACTACTTCTTTTATTCTTGTGTTGTACTGTGTGATGTTTTCACCTTCTTTCATTCTAAGATCATCAAAATTTCCTCTAAGGCTTTCTACCTTGGCTCTCAGAGCATTTGTATCACCTCCATGTACAAGCTTCAGTTTGTCCCACATTTTCTTTGTAGTTGTGCAATCTTTGACATCTTAAAATTTAGCATCGGAGAGTGAGGAAGAAAGTTCTATAACCATGCAGTTATGCTCATGCTTCACTCTCAATTGATCTACCATCAATGGTCCTATACGAAACACATATTCAGTATCTAAGTATTGAGTAACATCATTACCAATACCTGATAAGTGGAGTCTTATCCTACTTTTCCATGAAGCAAAGTTGTCTTTGTTCAACTTGGGCACATCTCGTCTGTTCAT
>MU225801.1:1749439-1771012 GCA_018584345.1 Thuja plicata | reverse complement strand
AATTAATTAATATATTATGTTGTATTAATTTGGGTGACTTCTATTTATATTATTTTATTCAATAAAGATGAAAAACTAAATTGAAAAGTGACTTTATGGGGACCAAAAATATAATATTTAAATTTAACAGTCACCAAGGTGGGAAAACAAATATTATTTTATTATTTTCTTGATTGGTGTATCTTGTCACTCTTTTTTTTTTTTTTAAATTTTTTTTTAAATTTTTTTTCTATTAAGATATTTTAGCAAAATAAAAACATATAGAAGTTGTGCCAAATTTGAACTGAATCAAAAAGCCCTATTAGAAGCTACCAACCATCCCCCATTGAAAATTAAACTTACAAAATTGGGGGAGTGGTCCTGTGGTTTAGTATCGTCTTATATATTTTGCATGATTTATACAAGTATAGATGCCTTTACATTGTTTAGATTGATGTAAATTATTAAAACTAGTCAAAAATGAAGAAAAGTGTATAAAAACTAGTCCCATCCATCTCCCTAATCAGGAGTGTATCCTTGATATCCAGTAGGAGAAGCTCTGTCAATCTCAGGTTCCTCATTAGAAACACCTTCCTAGCCTCTAGTATCATTTCCACTTGATGTATAATACCATCTGCACCATGTCATGTATCCATATGATATTCATTAAGAAGCTTGTTCAAATCATCTACCTCAGACTATGTTAGGAAACTTTGGTAGGTATTGATGTATTGAGAAGACTTCACTTCATCTTTCAAAATCATCAAGGAGCCTTTTTGTGCGAGTTTCATGAATTTAATTTTTGGGATATCCAATACCAAAGAGACCTGTGACATGATAGAAAAGTGGATGAGTTTAAGATTAAACTCAGTAGGCCTTCTCCTTTCCTTTTGAAAAACCTCTCTATTTCTATCCTTCTAAAGCAACCAAAGTACTTCACAAGTCAGGACAAACCAAAATCTATTCAAATTAGAATAAAAAATTTCCACATATATAGAAAGAATTTCACTCAAGGAAAGACTCGGCTTACAATTCCATACAACAAGAGCACCAAGAAAAATAGACCAAACTTTGTGAGCATAGACACAATCAAAAAACAAGTGCTCAAAACTTTCTTCTTTATTAAAAAGGTCACAAAAATTAGGTTCAAAACCCACAAAGGAAAAATAGAACCCACATCAAGCCTTTTAATAAGAAACAACCAACGAAAACCTACCTTTTTTGGCTCAAATGGGCCTTTCCAAAAATATTCCAAAAAGAAAATGTCAATCAGAGAAAGGATAGTCAAAACCCCAACACTGAGACACCCGCATGAGAATAAAAGAGTTATTTTTAAGCATTTTATATAACTTTTTAGTGGAGGCATCCAGAAGAAAAGTGCCATTAGTCTATTTTAACTGTCTGATATAAGTGTCAATATCCACAATCTTATCCACCGTAGCACCATTAAACACTTTGAAAATAAGGGTAAAATTTTTCTTCTAAGAAGGAGGGATTTCATATTTACTGCTAATCTCATTCCATGACCCTAGTCGATTATCAACCAGTATATCACTAATTATAGAGATTCCTTTCTCATTCAATTTCTTAGCTGAACAACTCTGAGTTAGAGTAAGAGGCTTGTCATATAGGTATAGCCCCCACCAGATAGACCGGTTGGAAACTATATATTGCAGAGGACCTCCAACAAAACCCCTGGAGGAAATAAATTTAGTTACCCGAGATCATCCTATCTAGAAGGAATTGAAATAATATGTACCAAATAATTTCATTTTAAAATCCCCCATAACGATGTCACACAAATGGATATCTTTCCATTGTTTATCTTTCTTGACAATAGATCTTTCAATGTTGTTTCAGATTAGGACCTTCCAAGGTTCATTAACCATAATGCCTTATATATCCACTTAGAGGCCAGATCGACCCCATGAGCTTTAGTATCCTTCAACCCCAAACCCCCAAGCTTCTTAGGCTGGCAACACCACTCCCAACTGGCACAATTCCTTCTCTTGTTCCCAAGCCTATTTGACCAAAGGAAGTCCCTTAGAATCCTTTCTAACATATTAACCTGATAATTAGAAAATAACCAAGTAGAAGCAAAGTAGATATGGTGCCAAGATAACACCTTTTGGACCACTTGAATCCTTCCTACCAAAGATAGTGAGTGATTTTTCCGTTTGATATGCCTTTTTATCAACTTCTCATAAATGCACCCCCACATATTATTGATACAAGGTTCAACAAAAAATAGGATACCTAGATATTTCACAATTCTATTGGGGCCAGACCATTGGCAACGTTTAGGTCCCAACCATTCTAGAGGAACCTCAGACCACCCTAGTTCTGGATCATATTTGCAATCCTTCTAGGAAGCACCTTGGAAATAATATTATAGGACACATTCAATAATATAATGGGCCTACAATTCTTAACCAATGTCTTATCTCCAACCTTGGGTAGTAGTTTGATGGTTCCCTTATTAATATTTGTACCTAAGGAACCTTTCTCAAATGCATCTTCATACAAATCCAAGAGTTCGGTACCAATCCGGTCAATATTTTAGTTGTAAAACTCTACAGGTAGGACATCTAGCCCAGGTGACTTCCCATTAGCCATAGAGCCAATGGCTACACTGATTTCATCAATAGAAATGCTCTTTTCCAAGCTATTAGCCTCATAAGATGTCAATTTATTAGGTATAAGATTAAGACACTTGTTCATTTCTTCTTGGTTTTCTCTCTCCATGTAATGAGGAGAAGATCCCACAATAGAATTGGAAAAAAGCATCTTTATTTGAAGTAGGTTCATTGGTACCCCCAATGTTAATCTGAATTTCCTCAATACACTCTCTCTTATTTTTTGCAATAATTATGTTAAATAAATACTTAGACCCTTTATCTCCTTCCTGCAACCAATTTAGTCTACCTCTAATCTTTTTCCCTTGTGTTCTATATCTCTGAAACACCCTTAATTGATGTTTAATTGAAGCAAGATCCTACTCTAAGTTAGGGTCCTCACCTTTTAGTTGTATCTCTTTTTCATTGAAGTTAAGCCTACTTTGCCAAAAGGATTCTTCTATATTCTTGTCCATGACTTATTTCTTTCCAACAATTTGATACACTTTCCTCCAAGAACCTACAAGATAATCCCACTACTCACAAGGCTTGAGATGATGGTTACAAAACTTGGAAAGGTAGGAAACAATCCTTATAGCATCTCCTGTATCAGAATCCCCAAGTAGGGAAGAGTTAAGTTTGAAGACATTACATCTAGAGGTTCTGAGAATAGAAGAAGTATCAATATCAAAGCATACATGGGATGAAATGGGAGAACGATCAGAGATAGAAGCAGAAAACATAGTCACAGGAGATCAACCAACTTGGGATGCAATGAAAAAAGGAAGAATCACCATAGAATCTGTCAAGTATGTTTAAAACTCTCTATTGTCCAGTCTGATTGTTGCACCAAGTTCACCAAATGCCAGAATAGAAATTTTTTATTCTTCTTAAGAGGGTCCACTAATTTAAGTTTCCTTTTGAATTTTTGCCAAAAAAAAAACTCATTACCCTTGCAAGCATGTCACATCCCTCCTTTCTTATCCATACCATGTTCCACCATGTTAAAGTCTCTAAAAAACAACCAATGTGCTTTAGGTATCTCGGAAAAGCACCACTCCTATAAACCAACCTGATCTTTATAGTCATTAGGGGCATACACATTATAAATTCCAATCATATTTTATTTTACCTTAATCATGACCTAAAGAGATCTCTTACAAGGGCACCTACCATGATCCATAATTTGGTCTGCCCCCTTTGGGCCAATGAGGATAGTAGTACCTCCCTTCACTGTGTCATGATTAGAGAGAAAATCAATAGCCTAGTCCCAAAGGAATTGAGCATGGTATATTCTTGAAACCCCACCACTTTGATCTCCTGCATGCAAATGATGTCTTTTTGCTTTAGGTTGTTACACCATCTCTACACTATATGTTTCCTATCAGGCATTTATATCCACCTCACATTCCAACTATGCACATTCATCATCATAACTTATTTGAAGGGTGGCTTTTGGCTCTTATATACTCTATTAAAATAATCTGGAATATCTATTATGGGTTTAATGTTATTAGATACGGAATTCTTGTCCATTTATTTCCTTTTTTTTGGACAACTTCAGTAAACTGATCTTCATTATCAACAATCACATCCTGCATGATCTCCAGTGAGGGGATTGTATCCCTCCTCAAGGCCTATTTATCATTCTTAATTTTAGTAAATTTATTATTAATAGTAACAATGGCAAGTTATTGTGCATTCAATATGGTGGGGTTGTACTATTGTTATAATCAGGTTGGTCTGCTGGTTTATCCCCGATTAGGGAGGATGGAATGTCTCCCTCTTTAGGAGGATTAATGGAGCTAGTGGGATGGACATAAAATTCCTCTTAAAATAGAGGATTATCTTGTCACTCCTGCTTAAAATATTCATTGTATATATGTTTAGGCCTTGCATTAACATCCCTAATTTCTAGTGAAATCAAGAAATCATTTTTAATATCTTTTTTGTTTCCTTGGTACCATGAACAATCCATCATTGATACTTAATTATAGAATTTTTTAATGGGTCATTTTGGTCAATTAATGCTCTCTCTCTCTCTCTCTCTCAATTGACCAGTCATCTCTATCTTCTCTACTTTGATTTATGAATAGTAGCCATTACCATTAATTTAGATTAAATTATACTATTAAAAAAGGGGGGCATACATGATCACCCCTTAGAAGTCAAATGGAAGATCTTGGAGAGTCAAAAAATACATGGGCAACACTTGAAACTAGAAACAAGGGCATAGCCTAGAGAGCACATAATAAAAATAAAATTAGTGAGGCAACTAAAGTAGTAGTCGTTGGTAGAAGTGTTGGGTCTTTGTCATCCTTGGGACCATATAAATTAGTGGGATTAGGGCTAGCATCCCAGAAGGACCACCCATATTTTGAAGCAAGTTCCTCTTTTTTCTTGTCTTTGTTATCATGGGAAGGCAAGATTTCTAGAGCTAGGCACAAGGGTCATTTGGATGAACTAGTCCATCCACTATCACCGCCAGAAACTAGCCAACCACTATCATGACAAGAAGATGATCCCACACCCCCCAAAACCAATCTGAAGGAAAAACCCCAAGAAAAAAAGAGGTATAGCACTGCCTATTGAATTCAATTCCACCACTAGACTAGCAACAAGGAACTTGAGATGACTGGGTCTAGGATTACAAAGACAAAGATCTATTTCCATGTAAATGGACATGAGATGAAGATTGATCATGAGAGGTGGAATTATATGGAGGGAATCTAGCAACTATACATATCATTTACCCAATGGTCTAGAAGTTCCTCAAAATGTGACACCTCTAGCACAAGCTTTTTGAATTGCACTTGAATTAAAAGCATGACATTATTACATATACATGCTTTAGTAGAAAGAAAAACATGAACATCAATTGAGTTGTGAGAAAACAAAGCAAAATTTATATCTTTCCATAAAGAAAAGAGGATTTCCACCATGAAATCATACTAGATCTAGGTAAATTTGAAGGGGATACGAGGCCAATCCACTAGAAGGGCCATTTCCAAGAAAAAGGCTTTGGTCAAAAAGGCCAAAAGAAATCATGAATCTTACTACATAAATTTTGATCCTGCTAGAAAAAATAGAAGATGTGTGTGAACATTTCTAGTTTCCCACAAAATAGACAACATGGGTCTGTAATACCCATATTCCATAGGTAGAAGACCAAAGGCAAGCTTTGGAAAATCATACACCACGTTAGATGGGTGAGATTGGGCTAAATAATAACAGGGAAAATATTTTGAAATCTTTTATGTTAACTTGTTTGAGAGGATTGAAAATGCCACTAAAGATTCAAATTTGGCACCATTGGAAGATGTAGAGAGAGACAACAATACCCCATCCTCAGCTTGTAACTACAAAAAGTGGTATTAGGGAACCAACACCAATCTTTCTATCGGGGCTTCACAGAGTGACTGTCTAGTGTGTGAAGCATATTTAAAGATGAAGCAGACACAACCATGTTAAATATTTCTCAGTCAGGCCGAAAAATCTAGTACTAGTATTGCATATCTTCCTAGGATCAAAGATTCATAGTAGCTCTAAAAACAAAACCCTGGTGTGTGTGAATCCCATGTTTGTTAAAATGCAGGGTACAAACCCCAAATAAATGGGCAAAAGGAAGCCCTTGAACCTGAATGGGTGGAGACGACCAAATTTTGTGTTGGTATAAAGAAAGACTATCCCTGAAGCTATACCCAACCCACCAAAGCCAAGTTTAAAAGCTTCTCAAGCATGCTGTAGATGCCTAATTACCCCTTTATGAATTTATCAATTCATACTAATTTTGACCTTATAATTTATTAAATTTTGTTTAATTAATTTATGTAGCCACATAATATAATTAATTATATTATTCCCTTCTAGCAACATAATAATTAATTATAATAGTTGATTATATTATTTCCCTTTAGCCTTGTGATATAATTAACCTTAATAATTAATTGTATTATTTCCTTTAGCCACTATTCAATTAATTTAATTAGTTGAATGTCCCCCCTTTTTCTCACTTAATCATATGGTTTAATTAATTTGAAATTAATTATACTAATCCATAGCCTAAGACCTATAAATCCTCATAAAGCCTATCCACTAATTAATCCTTGATCAATTAGCCCAATTTATTTATTTCTAACCTCATTAACAATTTCCTCCAATTTTTAGTTTGTCTCACACAAGTGAGCAAAAATCCAAAATTTCAAATTTTGAAATAACCTACCTTCAATAAATATCCATCTTTTCCTCCTACACACATGTCCACTATAGCCATCTTGAGTCACCCTACTCTTACACTTGTCTCTCACTTTACATTTATTTCCCAACCTCCCAACGTTGTTCACACATGTGTGAGAAACACGTCACCTTGCATGGTCAACTACCCTTGCTGAGTTGGCATCAAGCTCAACAATCCAAATAAATCTTAGCCTTTCATTTAAAATTCAAATCTCAACCATCCATTCCCTCGAAAAATCTATAAATAGGAGCCTCTCCCCATGCATTTGCATCCAGCATTTGTGTAGTGTTATCATGCCATTTTGATTTTAGAACTTTTGTATTCATATTGCTAACATAATTTTTCCATCTTAGTTTTCATATTCACGTCAATGGTGTATCTCATGCCATCATAGAAGTCATCTTAGAATCCATTAGATTGCATCTACATCACTTAGCTTTATTTTAGTCTTCACCTTAGTTTATCACTCATCCATTTAAAAATCCATTTGGTAGTCATATTGTTGTGTTGGAGAGCATGTCCATATTTTAAAATTAAATGAGAAAATCAATGGAATAAGGTGCCTCCATTTAGCTCAATCGGTGGTATGAGATGATTTGGTTAGTTTAATGCTTTGTTTGATTTTTTTGTGTATTAGCTAACCTAAAGTTTTATGATACACATCTTGGCACACTCGGTGGACCCATGTCCCTAAAATCTAATTGAATTTTTTAGCGTTTTTGACAAGATTTACAAGTTCAGCTTACGGAATGACATTTTCATCTGAACGCAAAGACATTTTTTCTATTCAATGTTTCCGCCTCAAAACGATGTCTTTGATCGTGTCTTAACACTTCTCATTTTTTAAGAAAAAAATACTTTAATCTAACTTTCTAACATGTTTCTTGCAGGATTAGGGAATTAAAAAGTGTTTTTGGTGATTTACAATATCTAATATTCAAGTTTTTGACAAAATATAGATTTTATAAGCTAACCCATTTTGCAAGTCTAACATTTTTCTGCAAGGATCAAATTGGTGCATGTGTTAGCACTTTGGTGCTTGTACTTTTCAACATCTACACCTTGAATCAACATCTTTGACAGGTAAAATTAGGTATATCCTTTAGCATATTTTTTATAATTAAAAAATCCAAAAAATTAGTAAAAATGAACGAAAAAAGAAAAAGAATAGTATTATTAATCTTCTGATTTTCTATTTTTAGCATTTTCTATTTTTAGTTAGTTCATTGTTTTCCTAGTTGTTGTGGATCGATACTTAAGTTGATTGGTGTTTATGCTAATTAGTGTCTGCATCTGTCCTTTGTATCTCCACCAGGGACTAGTTTGCACTTAATTTTCAGATTTTCCAAGCCCATAGGCACATTTGCAACTATCTCATGCATGCCAAAGACTCAATACTAAGACTACTAACAACTTTTTTTGTGGGTGGAAATGTTTTTATTCTATTTTAGGCATTTTCATTAATCTAGTGGTATCTAGTCTAATTGTAGGTTTTATAATCAAACTAAGTGTTTGATGTATTTGTGAGAAACTTACAAGTGCAGGAAATCCTTAAAGTTCTCTTTTTGTTTTTATATTAGATCCCTTTTTGATGAAAAGGTAGAACAAGTAGTATCCTCTCGCCTTGCCTTCCAACAAATCTTGGGTGTAGAAGAAAATTACTTCTACCTTTTTCTCTAGAGAGGTCTGCCTTTGTTGACAAAGAGGTAATCACCCAAAGGGAATGACCTCAGCGGTGTTGGGTTAAAGCCAAACCCAATTCAACTAGCTATATGAGTGACCTAGAGTAAAGCTTCATTTATCAGTGTGAGAGCCATGTCATAAGCTCATTATGTATCCACACACTTAGTGGTGTGAATATATCAGATGTCTTGACTAGGGGGAAGCCACCTATGAGGGTGAAGAGACCTAGCACTTGCATGTGCATCAAATTGGATCATTACTAGACACCTTAAATTAGTAGCCACAATTTTAGCCTTGGTGCTTCATTTATAATACAAAGGGATTGTATCATCCCAGGAAGTTACCCAACATTCGTGTTTCCTTCGAGTTGAGGTAGAGGTCTTAGCTTTGTATAGGCTATTTATAGTCTTCCAAGATCTAGTAGTTACCACCTGAATGAGGGTATTTTTGAACAACCTTAGATAACTGAGAAGGGGGGTGAATCAATTATCTCAAGGTACTTGTAACATTTAACTATATTGGTAACAATGTTAATTCAAATTGATAATCTAAACATTGATAAACATGAAAGAATGAAAGAAATAACATGCACAATGAACACAAGATTTACATGGAAACCTAAGATAAGAAAAAAAACATGGAAATTTTGATTCTCATGAATAAGAACACCGGTTAAGGTGATTTTTACAATGGTCACTGCAGGGAAGGATTATTGTCGGTAGGCTCACTACCCTGAATACAAAATAGTTATCACAACTTATTCAAAAATTGATCTTACAGAAAAAAAATTGAACTCATGAAATTATATCTACACATGTATGGATTCAATTTCAGTAAATAACATAGTAGTAGCCAGCATTAGAAACAAATCGAGGTCTTTTTCTAGTCTTAATACAATTCAGGAAAACCTTCCTGACACCTATTTTCTTTGTCATCAATATTGTTCTTCACCCTTCTTATTTGGTTCACACACTTCAACATATAGTCATACTCACACCATATCATATTTTTTCATTCACACACCTCACTTGAATCCAAAATATGTTCTTTACATATATGCACATCTGATGATCATACAAACATATGTCAGTCTAGAAAAGCATGTTAGATTGAATATAAAATAGAGTGTCTTAATATATAACATGAAGATCCACATGCTAAGACCAAACCTAAAAGATAGGTCATACATATGAAAGATGCACAACATGCTACCAAGGGACCCAAAGATAGGTCTTAAATAAGATAGCCATGTTTCAAAGGTTAAGCACCAAAAGATAAATATGTGTTGGGACTGATGGGAATGCCACAACCAAGGCCATGTCTTGATCATAACCAAATTTAACACCAACCAAAGGGTAACACCAAGAAGTATGTTGGAATTAATGGGAAGTGTGTACTGAGAGGGGAGGGGTGAATCAGTACCTCTAAAACTTTTGTATCTTTTAACCTTTATCCTTTAAGTTATCAAATGTTTATCCAACCATCTATTCTATACTATCTTGATGTAAGATATATCAATTCATAAAATTAACCATACATGTGAACATTCATAAAAACATTCATGAAAGTAATTGACACATAACACAAGATATGATTACACAGAAAACTCCTGTTAGGAAGTAAAAACTATGGTGGGGATGGCACCCACAAATTATTCACTATCTGTAGATTAGAAGGGGCTAGTTAAGGCTTACAATTTGATCACTTCTGATGATCTACCCTGTTAAGAGTATCTATGGAGACTTGTTAAAGTCTACTTGGTTAAGAGTTTTAGAAAAACTGTGTAGTGTGCACTTGGTTAAGAGATTTATATTTGGACTGTTAAATCCACCTTCCTTGAAAGGATTTTTACACTTTGCTTCACTTGTTAGAATGATAGAAAATTACAATTTGACCTAGTGTATGCAATCTTCTATTGCTGATTACAGATCCATTTAAGATTACAAGTATATGTATATCACCTAATGTGATTGAATAATACCTCTACTGCTTGGTAGCCTCCATTCTTGGTTCTTGATAACCAAATTCACCTTTTTCTATTCAGGTTCATGAAACCTTCAATCTATTCCATAGATGTACTCATAGGATACATTCATCATCATATCATCATCACACACTCGTATATTGAATGATTAAAACATCTATTTATAAGATAGATTGACCTAATCAAGTTTCATGTAAAACAATGTTAACTCTAAGATCAGGTTTACAACTTTACCTTGATCTCCTAGTCTATGTGTTTTAAATTAGTTAGACTGATTAAAGCACTTAAATTCATGTTTCTTGTCCCTAAAGAAATGGGTTTTAAAAAAAATCAAGATTCCATAAATAGAATAAGACTGTTTTATCTAACATGGAGATCAGATCCACTTTTTGCGGGCTATAACTGACTTTCGATTTCTGATGGTCGGTTATGCTCTGAATTTAGTTGACTATCTTTTAGGTTTCTTTCTTGAATTGTCCTCTTAGTTTCCTCTATGACTGTTCTCTCAGTTTTCACTATGACCTGCTTGTTGGGTTCCTCTTTTGGGTTCCTCTTTATCCTTTCCACTTTGCAATTTCGGTTTACACACAAAATTGTGTTGTCCGTTCTCTTTGTACTTAGCCATTTTCAGTGATCTCTTATATCTGCATTTTGGTTTTCTCTTTGTCCTATCTTTCAGTGTATGGTTATCAAAAGTGTTGTTTGTATACTAATTGAAAAATAATATCATCAATCTCCCCTTTGACATTAGTATCAAAAACTGATATGTGCATAATACTAACAAAATGTTAAGTATGTACAACATATATAATCCTTAGTCATTTCATGAGTCCCCCTATGTATATGTTGGTATATCATTATTTTCTCTTTGTGGATATCATTATTTCCCCTTTTTACTCATTATACATCCTTTGAACATATAATTATTTTCCCCCTTTTTTGATATTAAGGGCAAAGGTGTATACCTTATAGCTTATCAAAAATGTGAGAATGTGAAGACTTCATGTCTTCCATCATCTTCTCCCATTGTTTCTTCAAATTATCTAGATCTATGTGCTCAAGTGTGATCCTTGAGTGAGTGCATATCATAGATGCTATCTGCTACAGACATCTCAAGGGTTGCTATCAGTTGTCTTGCCAAACTGATATGTTGTTGAAGCAGTGTGAGATTCAGTAGAAGTTGAGCTTGGAGCTCGGTGACTTCTTCCCTGAATTGTGTTTCTGCTTCCCATAGCTCATGCCTTAACCTTTTTACCTCTATAATTTTCTCATAGTGCAAATTTAGTGCATTTTCATCAGTGGTTAGGCTGTTAGCACTAGTAGCTAGATCAGAATCTAACTTTGCTATCTTATCACTATGCTCTTTAGGGAATTTGTCAGTTGTGCTCAATGTTTGAATCAAGGAAATAGCTTCAACAATAATAGGATATAATTCACTTATGAATTCTAAAAGCTTTACCTTTGTTAATTGCCACTTCTTGGTTGATTTTCTCAACAATTTTTTGTTGGTACTTCTGCTCCGCTCTCTCTTCTATTTCCTTCTCTGCATCAATATTCTGTGTTGTAATTGCTTCTGTGAGAGTGTCTAGTTGATCAATTATGGGTCTATTTTGATCAATATCTACATCGGGTACAATCTGGTGCAAGATGTCCCTTGTTGTTTCCAGTATCATGGAGTCTCGGTGCTACTTCCTCAGCTTCTCCTATAATGCCTTCCTCTAGCATATTTCACCGTATTCCTTCAATGCTTCATAGTCAAGTGTAGTTGGGTCACATTTGAGAATTTCTATGATTTCATCTAATGTGACTTCCAACTTACTCTTTTTGGATTTATTCTTCTTCTTCTTCAGAGTTTCACTTGAGTGCAACCATAGCCAATTTCTTGGCTTTGTCTGTGGTACTAGATGAAGTTACTTGAGGTGTTGCCTCTTTTTGCTGCTTTGTTTATGTGTTAACTTATCAGTTTTCTATAGATGTCTCCACATCAACCTCTACATTATCGGTAGCAACTTTTTCAGTATTATGAGGAGTTCCATCTTTGGGTTTATCTCTTTCATCGGTGTCCTTATGCACTTCATCTATCTTTGTTTGTGCATCCTTCTCGGTTGTGTCTCCATCTGTTTGTTTTGTATCTCCTTCTGTAACCTTTTTATTTTTGGTCACAATGTGAGTGTCTCTAATGTCCTTCTGATCATCGGTGTTGTCTTTCTTTTCTTCATCCACTACATCCTTGGGAATTCTTGAGTCTTTTCCAGGTGTCTTATCTTTTTGCTAAAGTATATTGATTTATTTTATCAATATTGGCATGTGTATCATCTTAAAATGGAATAAATTCCATGTTAACAACATTTATCCCTCCTTAGGGTTTGTTTTTTACCATTATCATACTTTCCCCTCCTTTCTGCATCGTCTCTTGCTTCTGTGCATATTTAGGACCCTGATTAGGCCTCTCTGGGCACCTTCTATCCCACTTGGCACTTTTTCCAGGGGTTCTGACCCCCTGGGTCAAGGTCAACCTCAACCTTGACCTAGGTCAGGGTCGACCTCAACCTTGACCTGGGTCCCCCTTCCAAATCTGGAAGTTTGTCAGCTTTTGGAGGTCATCAAAAATTCATTTTTCCCGCTTCCGGGTCGGCTGTTTTGGGTTCCAAAGTGGAAAATCCTAAATTGTATTTAATATAGGTCCTCTTCTAGGGGCATGGGTCTAATTGGAATTTAATTCTCCTATTTTGGCCTCCTTATAATATTGTGCCCTAATTTCATATAAGAGGAAGCCTTTCTCTCTCATTTTCTCTAAGTGATTAAAAAAAAGCGATATTAAGCATGAAAAACCATCAACTAAGTGATAAGAGGTGATCAAGAAAAAATTTCAAACATCCATTGTTCTACATATTACCAAGCTTTCAAGGTGTTCAATTCTTCCTCTCAAGCATTCAAGTCCTCCATTGAAGATCAATGATTCAAGTTTTCAAGCCTTGAAGGGATTAGGTTCAAGCATGAAAGATTCATCATTCAAACCCTAGATCTAGCCATCATGGTGGTGTGATCTTCCTTCAAGATCCTTTGTGCATCCTCAAACACTCATTCATTCTCTTCATGGTGGATTCCAAGCATATAATCATGGAGGCTTATGGTTTCTATTGAGTCCAAGCTTTCATATTTACATACTTGCTACATTTGAATTACAATTGCATATCTATTCAATATCATAGTTTCATTCTTAGATTCAATTCTACTACTTGCTAGCATTCTATACTTTATTGATTTCAAGGTTAATTCCTAAATTGGGGTTTGACTAAGGCAAACCCCTCCCCCCAAACAAACAAATCTATTTTTCTTGTAGGTACAGGTTCAGGATTGAATATTTGAACTCAGATTTGGATACCCTTTTTAGCGAACTATCAAGATCCATGAACAAATTTTCTGTCGGACCTGTGCAGGTCAGGGTCAAGATTATTGGGTCAGCGATGAGATTATTGGGTCAAGGTTGACCTTTTTCATAAGACGGTGTCAGATCAGAAAAATATTTCTGGGTTTTGTTTGTCTCTACGTTTCCTTTCCGAATCATACTTCAATTTTTCTAGAAAAAGAGTACAGACTTCAGAAAATAGCATTATTTGATCTATAATTATTTAAGGTTAGTACTTCCTCTCATCCTTTTCAATTACTATCATATATCATATCTCTTTAATTAAAAGAAAAAAATTTAAGATCTTCTTCCTTTCTCTCATTTCCAAATGATTGATTCACTTGTGCATTGATCCTTCTTTTGGGTTAATCAACTTGGATCTTTCATTTGTGCATTTGGGGATAAAAGAGTAACATCTTATCTTCCTTCCCCCTATATGCTTAATCACATTAGAACATACACATCCACATCCATACAACATTACAAATTAAATGTAAAGGTTAAGGAAATACAACACACCTAATAATAAAAAACCAAATCAATTTTCTTCCTTTACATTTTGGTGAACCCGCGATAGACAACTCTTTCTTGTTGGTGTTAGACGCTTTTCCTCTCACATTATCTCTTGCATACATATTAAATTACTTTTCTTTTACGCTCTTGCATTCTAAAAAACAAATATATATATATATATATATAAACACTTCTTGCATCTCATTTATTATGAAGATCTTTTGGTGTATGGATATTTTTCTTATTATGCTTATTTTAGCATCTCTTTATAGTACCTATGATGTCTATGAGAGTATCATCCATTTCATCATGTTTTTTATTCTTCATATTTCACTTGCTTATGCTATTTTGAGATTAACCAATACTACTCTTCCTACTTTCAAAACTTTCATTAAAAATTTGTGTAGTGGACTCATTACTCTTTTGGATTATGTGAAGAATTGGGTTGATGATACCTCACCTCCTAATCTTCCTACTCCTATTATTCCTAATCTACCTCCTAATCTTCCTAAACCTAATCCTATCAATCCTAATGCAATTTCAAATATTCCTATTTCTATTTCTCCACTTTCAATCCCTAGTTGTTCCCACACTTATGATGGGGCTCAAGCTAGGATCCATGATAATGATGTTCGAGAATTCTTTCATTTACCTTCACCTTCCTATCCAATCGATGATGGTGATAAAGGGAAAAAAAAGGAAACCTCTTCTAATCCTATCATTCCACCATACACAACATTTTCTCATGAGCATCATAATCAATCTCCTCCTATTGAAGCTTTTCAAGAGAGGTACACTACTGGATATACTATGGTAGATAAACAAGGCTATAAAGGTTTAGGGATTGGTATCAATGAATAAGGCATTAAAAACCCGATTCATTCATCTCCTAAATAATATATGCATGGTATAGGTTTCCCACCTCCTCTAATCAAGGTAGTGGATCTTAACCACCATCCTCCTCTTCATGTTCTTCTTCCAACACCTTCTTTAGATCACCATGATACTCCTCAAGATGTGGCTAAGAAAGTGTATGTCCAATTAATGAATTTCAAGAAAGAAAACTTCAAACCTATTATGAGAAATAATCTCTCTAAATATAAATGTCCTTTTCATTATAGTAATAAGCATTTACTTGCTGATTGTTTGCATTTCAAGCTATATGTTAGAGAAAGAGCTGCCTTGGGAATTATATCTCATTCCCGTGCAGTATTACAATTTATTCATAATTTTGATATAGGGAATTCCCCTCATTCTTCTACAAGTTAAATTGCATTTTTCCTCTTGTCTCTTCATTGGGAGCAAGAGGTATTTTCATTATAGTCTTCTAGGATCCATTTTACTCTTAGCATGTATTTGGTTTTGAGTTTAGTTGGTTATTCTTTCTATATTCTATCCCTATAAAGTCATTCATGATATCTTTTCTAGGACGTTTGTTTTGTAAAGATATCACTTTGCTATGAAATATCTTGATATAATTTGATATATCCCTAGCCTTCACACCTGGGGGGCAAGGTATTTTCCTTCTTCCTCTATCTAAGGATTTACTTTCCTTAGCTTAGTGGCATTTGTTTATCATATAACATTTTTTTCCTTATAAAGATGTATGTTTTGACTATGGATATCCTCTTACATGAGAGGTGATTGTCCTAGCTCATCACCTCGTCTTTATTTTGCAAACTATACTTTTGATAAAATCTTTCTCTTGCTTTGGGTTAGAGTTTGATTCCTTCATTTGAAGATTTCGCTTCCTCTTGATTACAAGGGGCTTGATGATTGAATATTTGGTCCCTCTTTTTTTTAGAAGATGAAATTTTATCCTAAGCACTCCTCTATGGTGAGGGTCTTGTTGATAAGATCTCTTTCCTTTTTGAGGATCCTTTTTCCATAAGTGACATATCCATTTCATGATTATCTATGTTCTTGGATGTAAGAGTCAAGGCTCTTCACTAAGGATATGGTATACATTGTTGTTAAGCTGGATATCTCCTTACCTTGTGAAGTAGGTATCCTCTTTTCTCTTCCTTATCCTACCTAGTGGGTAGTCATGATAAGGAGGGGGGCATATATAGGGTCTCCCTTGTACTATAGTTTATATTAGTTTACATTTTTCAGCATGCTAAATCCTCAGAAGGTAACACACATAAGTTGCTAGATCCTGAAGGGACACACATTTTTACTTTTATTTTTGCTAAATCCTTGGAAGGTAACACACATAAGTTTCTAAATCCTGAAGGGACATGCATTTTTACTTTTATTTTTTCATAATCCTCGGAAGGTAACGCACATAAGTTTCTAAATCCTAAAGAGATATGAACCCTTTTAAATTTTTAATATGCTAAATCCTTGGAAGGTAATGCACATAAGTTGCTAAATTCTGAAAAGACACATTTTATATTCATAGTGATACAAGAATGTGGATCTATAGATATTTTCAAAATCCGTCAGAAGATGCATTATAATTACAAGCACAGTTTATGGGTGAAAATTTTGGGTTCTCCCTCCTTGGTGATTCATAGTAAGGTGGGCATCTTACTAGGTGAGGTAATCACTTTACCTTCTCTCTCTTTCGCTTTCATGCTAGTAGAATTAGATCATGAAGCTATGTTATCTATAGTGTTGTTCTTGTCTTGATTATGTAGTCATGTATGTTTCTATGATTTATTTCTCTTTAATTACATATCTTTATGCATGTATGTTGAGTTATAATCCTTGTTCTAAGGACTTATGTCCTTGACTTAGTGATGTTCTACCTCATTGCGATCCACCAGAGTCTTTCTTCTAACTTTATCAAAAGCATGTTTTATTTCCATACTTCCGCTAAAGTGGGGGCTTAATGTATCATCTTAAAATGGAAGCACTTCTATGTTCAAAATTTTTAGCCCTCCTTAGGGTTTTTTTTACCACCATCATACTGTCCCCTCCTTGCTGCATCATCTTATGCTTCTGTGCCTGTTTAGGACCCTGATTGGGCCTCTCCAGGCACCTTCTATCCCAACTGACACTTTTTCTAGGGGTTCTGACCCCTAGGTTAGGGTTTACCTTGACCTTGACCTAGGTCAGGGTAACCCTTGACCTTGACCTAGGTCCCCCTTCCAAATATGGAAGTTTGTCAGCTTCCAGAGGTCATCAAAAATTCATTTTTCCCGCTTCTGGGTTGATTGTTTTGGGTTTTGAAGTGGAAAATCCTAAATTGTATTTAATATAGGTCCTCTTCTAGGGGCATGGGTCTAATTAGAATTTAATTCTCCTATGTCAACCTCCTTAGAATATTTTTCCCTAATTTCATATAAAAGGAAGCCTTTCTCTATCATTTTCTCTAAGTGATAAAAAAATGATATTAAGCATGAAAAACCATCAACTAAGTGATAAGAGGTGATCAAGAAAAATGTTCAAGAATCCATTTTTCTACATGTTCCCAAGATTTCAAGGTGTTCAAGTCTTTCTCTCAAGCATTCAAGTCCTCCATTGAAGATCAAGGATTCAAGCTTTCAAGCCTTGAAGGGATTAGGTTCAAGCATGCAAGATTCATCATTCAAACCCTAGATCTAGCCATCATGGTGGTGTGATCTTCCTTCAAGATCCTTTGTACATCCTCAAAAACTCATTCATTCTCTTCAAGATGGATTCCAAGAATACAATCATGGAGGTTTATGGTTTCTATTGAGTCCAAGCTTTCATATTTACATACTTGCTACATTTGAATTATAATTGCATATCTATTCAATATCATAGTTTCATTTTTAGATTCAATTCTACTACTTGCTAGTATTCTATACTTTATTGATTTCAAGGTTAATGCCTAAATCAGGGTTTGACTAAGGCAAAACCCTCCCCCCCAACAAATAAATCTCCTTTTCTTGTAGGTACAGGTTCAGGATTGAAGATTTGAACTCAGATTTGGATACACTTTTCAACAAACTATCAAGATCCGCGAACATATTTTCTGTCAGACCTCTGTAGGTTAGGGTCAAGATTATTGGGTCAGTGGTGAGATTATTGGGTCAAGGTTGACCTTTCTCATAAGATAGTGTTAGATGGGAAAAATATTTCCAGGTTTTGTTTGTCTTTGCGTTTCCTTTCCAGATCATACTTCATATTTTCCAGAAACAGAGTACAGACCACAAAAAGTAGCATTCTTTGATCTGAAATTCTTTAAGCTTAGTACTTCCTCTCATCATTTTCAATTACTATCATATATCATATCTCTTTAATTAAAAGAACAAAATTTAAGATCTTCTTCCTTTCTCTCATTTCCAAATGATTGATTCACTTGTGCATTGATCCTTCTTTTGGGTTAATCAACTTGGATCTTTCATTTGTGCATTTGGGGATAAAAGAGGAACATCTTATCTTCCTTCCCCCTATATGCTTAATCAAATTAAAAAATACACATCCAAATCCATACAACATTAAAAATTAAATGTAAAGGTTAAGGAAATACAACACACCTAATAATAAAAAACCAAATCAATTTTCTTCCTTTACAATATGTTATTTGATATGTTCACCTGTGCAGTGTCAAATGTTGGGGTCATGTTCATCGGTTGTGTCTTTTGTGACAGTGACATCTTCATCTTTTTGTATTTCCTCTGCTAGATCATTGATAATGTTGATGATTGTGTTGTCCATAGTGTTGTCATTGGTCGTGTCCGGCCATGTTTCATCTGCAACTTCCACATTCTTGTTTCCAGTTGTATCCATTTCTTCTTTATCTAACTCAACATCGGTTATGATGATTTTTCATGTGCTCTTTGTAGCTTGATTATCATCTTTTTGTTGTAGGTCTTTCATGGGGCTAGCTTCCTCAATAGGTCTATTGAGTATTCTATTCCATTTCTTGTGACTCTCTTTTTCAAGTTCTATAAGCCTTCCTTTAAGAAATTTGTAGGCTCTCAACTTGGGTGAGAACTCCTTTTTATGTTTTTCCATCATCTCATCAATTTCTTCCCTCTTTGATTCATGAGGCATAAGAGAAACAAGTACTATTTCTCTTATCTCCTTCTCATTCTTTAAGGAAAATGTACATCTAGCATATAGTTTGTCCAAGAGTTCCCTTGGTACATTATTACCTTGAAATTGAATTGGTACATACTTGAATTTGTACATCTCTACAATGATGGCATCTTCAACTTTGTTTTGATCTTATGGATCCAATTTCAATCATCTTGTAATCTTATAATCTATAATAGTTCCTAAATTTGCAATAATTTTTCACACCTCATCAATGCTTTCTGGAACCTTAGTCTTTTCTGCTTCTACACCTTCATCTTGCTCGGTGTCCTCAATATACTCCCTTGTTTGAAAAAATCTTCTTCTCTTTGATGACCCTCTTTTATGTGTGGCCTATTTCCTCTTGTAGGTTCTAAATTTTCCTTTCTTCAAAGGTGAAGGAGTTGAGTCCTTTGCTGTTTGGCTTCTTTTCCTAGAAGTAGCTATGGTCCTTGGCTTCTTTTCTAGTGGAGGAGATGGTGAATATGACTTTGTGGCCTCGGAGTCATTCTTTTCTGCAGCTTCACCGATGGGTGATTGGCCTTTGGTCTCTTCCTCCTTGTCAGCTTCTTCTTCCTATTCGGTTTCTTCTTCTATTTCCGACAGTATCTTCTTTAGGTTTTTGACCATTTTATCATTTTCTTGACTATTTTCTTTACAACCAGGCCAAATTTGATTCTTGATTTGGCCTCCTCATAAGTTCTGAACTTCGGTTGTTTCTTATCTAATGGTTCTTATATAAATGTATCGATTTATTTCAATGTTTGATCAATATTTACCTCATACTCCAAAGGTTGTAACCATGTTGTCCTCGGTACAATAAGTTTGATGTATGTGTGGTCGGTGTGAACCATAAAACATATTTAATTTTTGAATTTCTCAATAAGTTGTTCAGGGATCCTTACCCTCTTCTACATTCGGTCTTTAAATACTGTAAAGTATTCATCCATGACTATTTCAAAGTTGTCTCCCAATGATGTTATGTATTCACTGATTTTCATGGTGACTGGTTTTGTGGTATCCCATTTTACAACTCCTACCAATGGAAATTTTTCTTGAAATTAAAAGAAAATGCACATGATAAGTGATCCAAAATTACATGTATTTGTCTTAGCATTTCTTATAGTCTTCAATTTTTCTCCTAGCTGGCTCAGTAGAATTGCTGACAGATCCAACTGAGTGCCTTTCTTCATAATCTTGTAAGCTATATCAACTACACCAGATGCTATGTTGTTCGTCTTGCTTTCTTGGAAGAATTTGTAGCCTATAACGCATGCTCTGAATTTAAGTTCATCATCAGTTATAGTTGATACCTTCAGTCCTCTACTATCACACTTTGCTCTTGTGTTCTTCTCAATCTCAGCCTTGGGTGGATGTTTCAATGCTTTTACCTTCTTGGTTACAGGGTAACCGGTGACTGCATGGATAACATCTCGGGTTATCATCTTAGGCTCATCTAGCCATAGTTTGTGATTGTGTATTCAACTTAGTACTAATAAAAAACACTCAGTTATGAATGACTTTGGGAACATTAGGGAATTAGTGATCCCTTTCACCTCTATGTGTTTATGTTCATCTTTTAAGGATCTATCTTCATTGCACAACTTCTTGTAATCTTGTTCCACCTCTACATCACCGATTTCTACAATCTTGCAGTGGATGTAAGCTTGCACATCTTCAACAAGCAAAACCCTAGCTGGTATTCATGAGAATGCTCCAGCATTGTCGGGTTGTGAAACAAACTTAGGGTAAATATTGTAATGTGGTTCTTCACACACAAAATTCTTGATGGGTTTGACCTTGTCCTTCTTAATATTCTTCTGTTTGGTGGTTCTTGAGGTCATGGCCATTGTTTTAGAGAAATTTAGGTCTTTCTAAAAAATGCATAAATAGAGTTCTCGGTGGACGTAGTAACTTACTGTTTACACCTGCAATGATCACTGATCTATTGGAGTGCTCTAGTCGAGTTGAAGTCACTCTACGATGATTTTTATATTTACTTGATTTTTTCTCTCGTTACTCTGCTTTGGTCATGGTGAACAATGAATTCCTTTCGTCATCCTTTTATAGGAGTTTTCCCTAAAAAGTGATTCATTAATGCTCAACAAATCCTTGGTGTTCGAAGACGGAGTTGTTAGAAACACTGAGAGGGGGGGGGGGG
>MU225801.1:1719197-1743521 GCA_018584345.1 Thuja plicata | reverse complement strand
CAAATCTTTTCTTAATTTCTTGATAAGCATTTGTGAGCCATCAACTTTCAGTCTAAGTTCTTCATTTTCTTTTTCAGATCTATCAAGATCTTCAAGAGCTGCTTCAAGATTCTTTTTCAAATATTTTTCTTTTGTTGAGTCCATGATCTCCTCAAGTGGTTAAAATTATTTGTTTAGGACCAGATCTCTGATACCAATTGTTAGAAACATTGAGAGGGGGGAGTGAATCAGTGTTTGTCTATTAATTACTTTTCAGCAACTTAAACATAAATCAAACATACAATGAATGAAGGTTAACATAATAAATCATAACACAAGATATGATTACAGGGAAACCTTGATTAGAGGAAAACCCCGGTGGGAATTAGTACCCACAAATATTGTACTAGGTATAATGAACCTGTTAAAGTTCCTTTGCCCTGTTAGAAGTAGTCTTTACAATATGAGTACAATGATCTGGTTAAAGGTCTGACCCTATTAGGAGTCTTTTACAAAACCCTGTTAAAGGTATATGGCTCACTACCTAGGCTCACTTCCCAATAGGATGAAGGCTACAACCTTCTGAAAGATGATATACACTATATCAAAATGAACTGCTATGATGACACTGCTGTCTGATCAGTTCCGTGTATGCGCGAATGCTCTTACTATCTTAAAGAGCTATATCATATACTGACTTCATCTTACTGCTCTTCTATATTTTCCTCTTACATAATAATTGACACTTGTAACATAAATTTACATTACATACTTATATGTTCATATCCAAATAGGCACGACCCAAAACAAGACTCTACTCGGCCTTAAAACAAAATACACAATGCTTCCGAACAAGTTGGCTCAAGTGTGTTTACTAAAATTCTAATTACATCATTACAAACATATAACCAAAGGCACTTAGCCATTACATAACAAAATAATTCACGCTAATCAAAACACTAGTCATCTTCCATGCTCTGTCTTCTGGAATGATGGTCTACTGATTTGCCTGTAACTTTTCCGTACTATTATTTTGTACTATGTGTGTCTAGATGTAGCATGTACATGTGTCATAAAACATATATCTGAATGCACATATGCTGAATCGATATCTCACATGTGCGCTGATGTGCTGATCGCTGAATATCTCTATCTGCCCTATTTTCCATACTTAGTCATTTTGTCTTTCATGACAGAAACTAAACATGAATTTGTTGCCATGATGACAACACAAAATGAGTCATGCATCCTCAAGAAGTCAACTTTCCAACAAGAGTTCATCAATTAAAACATTAACTTCTCTCTTTAGTGACGACGTGATGTTTTGGGGTGGTTGTTCAACTCTTTTCTTTTACTGATGAGTTTTGGTGTTGCAAAAAACTTGTTCACTTTGCTTGATTATCGATGAGTCTCGGTTTACACTAGAAAATTTTCTTTCTCATGTTAATCGATGTGTCTCAGTAAGTGTAGGCAATTTTAGCTTTGAGCGTATATGGATAGATTTTGGTATGTATTACTTGATAGCATAGTTATCACAGATTTTAACAAGTAATATTATGATGCATCTTCACTTATGCTAATTTTGCATTTAATCAACATATTATATTATGGAACTGATGTAAAATAGTACATATTGTAATGCAGTTCCATACTTACTTATTTTTCTTAGGTGGGGACAGTGATGTCACCAGATCCATTGGATGGGGTGTCACCATTTGCATTGCTCGGTCCATCTTCATCATTGTTTGAAGCTCTTCTCCACATTTTGTCTCTTTCTTTTCTAATGTCTTCAATGGCATTTCTATTGGGAAATGTGCTGATCTCTATCATTTAGTCTCTGCAGTCTTTCTTGAGATGACCAAATTTATGACAGTGTAAGCATGCCCTTCCGGGGTTAGTCCAGCCTCTAGACTTTCTAGTCCACTATCTCATAGATTTTTCAGCAATGTGATCAAATATTCCACATGTTGTACAATTTTTCCAAGTATTGTAATCCCATACATACTGGTTACCGACTCTTTTCAGTTGATAGGTGGTTTCTTCACCTTTAGGCTTCCATGCTTGCTTTTTATTTTTCCATCATTCAAGAGTTGTGTGCCCATTCATTTTGCATGTAGGAAAATATTTTTCCATGTAGGTTTCCTTCTTTGGTTGTTTCATCTCAAACTTACATTCATATGCTTTATGTCCTTTCTCGATACATTTATAACAAAATCCTATGAATGAAGATGTGGATTTAGGAATACCTTTCATTTTTCTCTTGTAAACATTGGATGTGTGGCCTTTCTTTCCATAGTGATTGCACATCAACTTTATTGGTCTTGGATTTGTATAGACATTCTTTGGATTATCTTGATGGGGTGATTCTCCATTCTCAATAAAGCCTTGACTAGTGTTGTTGCCGATTCTTTGTTATCCATCAAGAAAATCATCCATTCTTTTATTGCTTTCTTCAGCTTTCTTTATAATTTCATTATGCTGATACTGAATTCTTATCTCATGTTTCAAATTTTCATTCTCATCCCTTAGCTCATCAATATCTTCTATTCTTTTAATGAGTTCAACATTCATTATGTTTGCCTCTTGACTCATAAGAATAATCTGATTTGTAACTTCATGATGATTTTCTGTCAATCTTTGTATCTCAGATTCTTTCTCTTGTAGCTTTTCAGTAACCTTCCTTCTATCATTAATAGCTAGTGTTATTTCTTGCTTATCTTGTCTAGCATTATTCATGACATCAATCATTCTTACCATTTGTGTCTCTTGACCAATTTGTAGAGATTTCACTTGTCCAACCAGATGTTGATTGATTTCATTTAGGCTTGTGATGCTTTCTTATGATGTGTCTAATTCTTTTCTTGTAGTTGATTCTAAAGACTCAAAGAAATATGGTATCTCTTCCTCATGATAATCTATTTCATTACAGTGAGATGCCATAATATTTCTTTCATCTAACGGTTGTCTCATATTGATTCTAGATTATTTATACTGCTCATAGAAGATCTAAATTTCAAGCTTGTTATTTTCAATACTTTTGTCAAGTTTGTACTTCTCCATTGTATGATCTTTTCTCTTAAGACTTTAAGCTTTTCCAAAGAAGAGACTCAACTTTGATTCCAATTGTTGGAATTAAGGGGAAGTGTGTATTGAGAGGGGAGGGGTGAATCAGTACCTCTAAATTTTTTGTATCTTTTAACCTTTATCCTTTAAGCTATCAAATGTTTATCCAACCATCAGTTCTATAATATCTTGATGTAAGATATATCAATTCATAAACTTAACCATACATGTGAAAATTCATAAAAACATTTGATGCAGGAGTATCTTGGGTCATTGGCAATCTTGCTCAACCAAAAAGAGGTTTTCTTTAGTTCTTTGTTTGTTCTCTGTCGCTTGGGTTTTGTTGCTCAGGCATGTTTATTTTTGTTTCTCGGTGATGCTTTACCGACGGGTTTCAGTGATGCTTTACTAATATATTTTGGTGATGCTTTAACGATGGTTTTATGATGCTCGAATATGCTTTACCGATGGGTTGCTGATTTTCGGTAACCATCTGCCCAAGACTGTTATTTTGGGAGTTGGATCTTTGGCTGACTTCTTCATTTAATTTCCATTGCTGAGTTGATTTGGGATCTCTCATTGGGATCTATGTGGACCTAAATCTAGGTCTCTCTTTTGTATTTGAGCACCGAATTCCTTGTTGGACTCTTGTATATATTTGGTTGTATGTTCTTTGTTTAGGTAGCAATCTTGGAGCAAGAAGGCATATGTTTAGATGTTGACATCGAAGGTCTGAGATCTCTATTGTATGAAGCCTGGTTTGTAATTCATTGAATATATGGCTGAAACTAGGAAGGCATTATAGCCCATCATGTAATGATTTTGATCAATTAATATAAAGGATCTCTGTATTTTCTTCTCTCACTATGTTGTTTCCGCATTGTTTTCAAGGTTGAATGGTTTTGGGTGCGCCTTAGGCCCCATCATTGGTCCTCTTTGTGTCAACAGTCATGAAAGTAATTGACACATAACACAAGATATGATTATGCAAAAAACTCTTGTTAGGAAGTAAAAACTATGGTGGGGATGGCACCCACAAATTCATCACTATCTGCAGATTGGAAGGGGCCCGTTAAGGCTTACAATTTGGTCACTTCTGATGATCTACCCTATTAAGAGTATCTATGGAGACCTATTAAAGTCTACTTGGTTAAGATCTTTAGCAACACTCTCGATTGTGCACTCGGTTAAGAGATTTATATTTGGACTGTTAAATCCACCTTCCTTGAAAGGATTTTTACACTTTGCTTCACTTGTTAGAATGATAGAAAATTACAATTTGACATGGTGTATGAAATATTCTATTTCTGATTATAGATCCATTTAAGATTAAAAGTATATGTATATCACCTAATATGATTGAATAATACCTCCGTTGCTTGGTAGCCTCTGTTCTTGGTTCTTGATAACCAAATTAACTTTTTGTTGTTCTGGTTCATGAAACCTTCAATCTGTTCCATAGATGTGCTCATGAGATACATTCATCATCGTATCATCATTACACACTCATATATTTAATGATTACAACATCTGTTTATAAGATGGATTGACCTAATCAAGTTTCACGTAAAACAATGTTAACTCTAAGATCAGGTTTACAACTTTACTTTGATCTCCTAGTCTATGTGTTTTAAATTAGTTAGACTGATTAAAGAACTTACATTCATGTTTCTTGTCCCTAAATAAATGGTTTAAAAAAAAAATCAAGATTCTATAAATAGAATAAGACTGTTTTATCTGACGTGGAGATCAGATCCACTTTTTACGGGCTGTAACTGACTTTCAGTTTCTGACAGTCAGTTATGTTCTAAAGTCAGTTGACTGTCTTTTGGGTTCCTTGCTTGAACTATCCTCTTGGTTTCCTCTGTGACTATTCTCTTGGTTTGCACTATGACCTTCTTGTTGGGTTCCTCTTTTGGATTCCTCTTTATCCTTTCCACTTTGTACTTTCGATTTACACACAAAATTGTGTCATCAGTTGTCTTTGTACTTAGCTATTTTTCGGTGATCTCTTATATCTGCATTTTGGTTTTATCTTTGTCCTGTCTTTCGGTGTATGCTTACCAAAAGTGTTTTTTGTATACTAATGGAAAAATAATGTAATAAGAAGTAATCATCCAAAAAAAAAGAATATAATTGTTATACCAAAATTCCCGATATACTACATGAATGATCAGATACTAAGGATATCTGGAAGAAACTCCGAGCTCAACAACCATCCAAAATTCATTCAACAAACATGGCAGAAGTACCATAAAGACACATAATTATTACGAAACCATCTGCAATATCCAATGTTATACAAAATTGCATAAGATAAATTAATTATGTTCAACACCTGAAGCACAACCAACCACTACACCAGTTTTGACATGAATGGAAACCACACCGACAAAAATAATATCTCAACAATCTCTCCCTTTTGCATTTATGACAAAATGACAAAAATCTCTTCATTTTCTCCCCCTTTTGCCAATAATGGCAAAGGGCCATCTGGACAAATTAGATCAAAATAGTACATTTTACAAGAAAAAAATTCTTGTACCTTTCTTTGATAATTGGAAGACTTCACTTCCAATCCGCTACAATAGATCCCATCCTTACACAAAAACTATCATGTAGAACCAATGAATCAAAAGATAATGACCAGTTAGGAGACTGATACTAACATTCATATTCCTTTGCATTAAAAAGAATTCTAGAAATATTTTCTAATCGGACCCAACCAAATCCTTCACCAACATTAAATTCTTTACTAAACCCTCCCTCTGTCTCTTAACACATGATAATTCAGCATGTAATTTACTCATTGTAATCCTCTGCTTTCAATATTTATCCTTTAAGAAATCATAATTCTTGCCAATGTTATTCAAATCTGATTCAATTTTTTTTAATTTTTCTTGTAAAATTATCAATAGTTGCAGAACACCAGAGAGAATATTGGTACATATCATATATCTCTTTCAAGCATTCTTTTATCTCACAAATATATCTAGATAACCTTTGTTCAGCATTAGAACATTTTCTCTAAATTACATTCCTGAACTTCTGTCCTTGAGAATATTCTTGTAGCAACCTTTCCTCAACAATCTTCAACAAATCAACTGGTAAAATGCTAGAAATAGTAGAGACAATAATACCTTTACTCAGAAAATGATCCAATAATGCATCTTCAATTTTAGTCTTGCTACTAGAGAAGAAAGCACACCACATTTTACTGATTTTGTCCAATTCTCCTTCCTCCAACATCATTTTAATAACATATGAATCAACAAAGACTGATTCAAATGGGGACACATCATCTTTCTCATCATTTTCATCCTCCTCTTCTTCTTCCTTTGATAAAGTTACAATTTCCTTTCCTTTTATACTAGTTTTCATCTTCATAGGTTCTGGAGGTGAACCACTGAGCACAATCTCCAATTCTCTTTTACTGGAGGAGGAGACCTCCTCAATATAGAAAATGGGTAAATCCCCAAACACATCTTTACCAAAGCACAAACTCACTTGTAAAGTCATAAAATAAGCTTTGCATATGTCCATACTATCCTTCAAAATTTCCAAGTGCCTGTAAATTTTTTTTCTGACAAGGATGCCAAGCAACCAATCCATGTCCTCTCTACTTAGAAACAATCTCAAAAAGTAAATACCAAGCACATAACAAGAGATTCAAACTGAAATACTTAACCTTCATCAACTAACATTCTGATATTATCGAGCAAGGTTTCTAACAACAATCCATACAAATCAAGCTGCATGTCTTCCCTAACCATTTTGTGTGCCAAGTATAGAACTACGATAGATGTAGCACCTTCATGATTTTGGAAAAGTATTTTACAAGTAATGTTTAAGAAACATACCTCACAACTAGATCGACATGGGTATTGATTAGAAGAGCGCATTGATCTTTGTCGATGCCAGTAAGCTTCTGAACTTCATCATACTTTACTTTCCTCTTTCCTAGAATATCCCAACATTGCATAGACCTATGATTGACTCAATTACCTCCTTTGTAATTGCATAGGGTTTGTCCAAAATTAGGTTTTCATTCTTGAATTGAGTTAGTAGGAAAATGATCGACTCCTTTTCTTCAAACTAGGAGAATTCTCCCCAAATGTCCAAACTCAATGTATGAACACAATACAATTCATCTTCCTCTAACTTTGATTCCATTTTTCTTATCTTTCTATGATCAAATTCCCCTAATTCAACTCTTTTTAATATCTGTGGAATATCGTTGTTGGATTCACAAATAACCAAACTGGACTCCATCTCAGTATTTTGATCTTTGCCTTTACAGTACTATAGTTCTGAATTCTCTATTTTCGTCTTCACTGAATGTGAAATAATTTGAAAAAATTCTCCAATTATATCCTTATATGCTCATGATTATTTCCTACAAAAAGTGCGCAAATGATGCAAACAAATTTACTTCAAATTTCTACCTATCTAATCAAACTTAATTTATTTGAAAACACGTCATTCTTCATTTTGAAGAGGGGGAACTGATATATAATTCTGTACAGTTACTCCCCCTAAGCTAAGGTGGTTGGATTAGTTACCAGAAGAGATAGCACCAAAATTTGGTGCAACAGGTGGACTTCCTTCATCTGATTATTTCTTTCTCCATACCATTACTATCTTCTAAGATTCTTCTAAAACTACATCTTTCTTATTACTTTTAGACTTCCCTGGAGTAGTAAAAAATCTGCAAGTATTAGCATAATGACCAGATTGACCACACTTAAAAAAATTTACATTCATCTTCACCAATTGCATCCTAGATTTTCACTGATTAGCCTTGTGACTATAGTTATGACATACATAGAAATTACCATGAAAGATATTGTTCATCATATTCATCTTGACCCAATTAGATACTTAATTTTTTCATTGATTTGTCTTATGACCAAACTTGTGTTAGTTAAAACATTGAATTTTTTTTATCTTTTCTCCTCTTACATTACACAACCTTATGTCCAAAATTATTGCATGTGTAACAATGACCATTAAATGATAAATATCTCTGAGCATTAAGTTGTCTCACCAAAGGCTTCTTTTTAGATGCACCATTATTTTGAACCTTACTTGATGCTTCATATTTATCATTAAAGCATCAACTGCTTTGACTTCACCCTTAATGGTCTGATTCAATTTTTGACTGGTGAAACCAAGAACTTATTTTTATTTGTGTCTTCTCTACATAGATAACAATTATTTCTATAATACTATTGTTTTCACATATCTTTGCCTCTAATTTCAACTTCTTCAGTTCTTGATCTAGCTTTGCATTCTCTTTGACTTTATGTTCTATGATATGCTTGAGATTTTGTTTGATCTTTCTACAGTACTCTAACTATGATTTCATATTTGCAACATTCTCCTTTGATTCCTCCAGTTCTTGGCTTACTTATTTGTTTCTTGCCTTGACTTTTTGAATCTTCTCCCTAAACTTAGAAATACAAGAGTTCACTTCCTTAAGATTTTATTTTACTTCTTCATTCTCAGATCTTGTGCATTCAATGTTATCCAACATTATCTTCACTTCTTCATCAGAGTAGTATTCTCCATCCATTGTTCAACCAACCAAGATCTCCCTCAAGTAGTTAATATTTATTTTCAAGGGACCAAGCATTGATACCAATTATTGAACAACCTCAGATAACTAAGATGGGGGGTGAATAAGTTATCCCAAGATACTTTTAAACTTCAATTGTATTGGTAACAATGTTAATTAAAACTAATAATATAGACACTAATAAACATGAAAGCACAAAACAAATACCATGCACAATGAACACCAAATTTACGTACAAACTCAAGATGGGGAAACCACCAAGAAGATAATTCTTGATGAGCTTAAACATTGGCTCAATAATAATGTCACTTAGCTTTATTTTACTTGTCACACTCGTAGGTTGTGTCATAGTTTGTACTTGGTTTTAGTTGTCTTTAGTCAGGTTTATGGAATTGGTATCAGAGACCTAAAACTTGTACTTTAATCTCTTTGAATATATGGTTCAATAAATGGTTACCCTAATGCTAGATGAATATATATGTGTTGTATATGTTTTCTGTGTGTTAACATTTCAATGTAGGATGATTAATGGAGCAGTACTATAAGAATTGGCAGTCAAACCAGTTCAGCAAGGAGCAACATGGAAAAAGTCAAAGGATGAGTTGGTTAAAGCTCATAGAGAAATTCAAGACTTTAAATGATCATTCTTAAGTAAGGAGTAAATCTAGGAAAGATTAGACACAACTATATTTACTCTTGATGTACTTGTTAGTTAATCATTCCTCATTTGATGGTTGACTCTCCTTTCTAGTTTAGGTAATAATTTCATCTGCCTATTCCTTTGGGTGTGGATTAGTTAGAGGTATTTAGCTATAGATTTTAGCATAAATAAGAAGATAAAACTTATTCAGAAGATAGCTCGCTCAGATTAAGATTTTATGTAATAACATTTTCTAGCTTTCAATACAGTTTTCAGTTAAGTCTTAGTCATACTTTGTAATCAAGTACCTTTTGATGAATGAATAAAGTAATGTTTTTTTGAGTTCATAGTGTGTAAATGAGTTTTTGATACTCATCCAAGGGGGCCCACTTGGTGAGTAATCCCTTTAAATTCTATCATTAGTTTCCTTTAGATTTATGTACAAAGTTTCAGAGTTTGTCTATTCCTACAACCACTAGGAGTGATTTCCTATGAATTTTCCTATAGCTAAGGAAGGTAGAGTAGATCCTGTTTACATACCCTAAACTTTCCTGCAATTGTTTTCTTAAATTTAGCTTTAGCATTTGAATTATTTCCATTTCAAGCATTTACCTTTTGACACTTGTTTTCCTATAGTTATAGGAAAGCATGGCCTTAGTAGGAACCTAATGCACATACAATACAAACCCATTTAAAGTTCACATACCTTGGGTTGACAAGAAAATGAGCCTTCTCTGCAAGAAAGATAGCTACTAAGCTTGGATGTCCAATCGAGTTGTGTTTCATATCCTAGTTATTGATCTAATAGAGAAGTCAAACATTTCTAGCATCGTTGTTGGGGATGGTGTCAAACTAAAGACTTGTTGCAACCATGAGTTAAGTTTTCAATTCATTTCATATTTTCTGTAGTCCAGTTAAGTCTTAAAGTTTCATTCCAGCTCAAGCTAGTTAAAAATCATCATTATGCATGCATAGAAGAAGAAGATATGACTTAGGAAGATTCATTCTTAATGAACCTTACCCTGGGAACTAGTTAGGTGAGATTTTTGTTCACCAAGAAGAAGAAGAAGAAGAAGAAGAAGAGAACCCTTTTTCTGATGTTGTGCCCAATTTATATCCCTCTTCATCTTCCTCAGAAGAATAACTATTTGATCAAAACCTCTTTGTTGATCTCTTGGCTAATATACTTGATCCTCCATTTGTGAAACCATTTTATCAACATCAAGTAGAAAGTTTGCTGGATTTAGTAGTCTATAAACCTAGAAGTAATACAAGAGGTCAACCAAGGATGTCTATAAATCCACCTCCTCCCACCTTTCCATTTCCAATTGCCGATCAAAATGAAAACAATAACCTAAAGAATATCCCTGCCTCAGCTCTTCCTAAGTTTTATGACCTAGTGACAAAGGACCCTGATACATTCCTTTTTGAGTTTGATATCCTCTATAGGAGATATTATTACTCTATTGATGCCTATAGGATTAATGTTTTCCCTACTACTTTGAAGGAATCAAATCTAAGATGGTTCATGGTACTAGGAAGATATGTTGTGTCTACATGGGATGAAAAGAAAATAACATTCTTAGAGAAATATAAAGAATACTGTAGGGGAAATGATATGAGAGGAGGTGACATCTTCCAAATGCAGAAAAAGGAGGAAGAAAGTTTGGAGGACTACATTTCAATGTTCCTATTTAGTTTGCAAAATTCCACACATCATCAACTCAATGAAGAATCTCAAACACTGCTCTTTTTAAGAGGAGTTAATGAGATTGATATGGGGGCTTTGGACTTAATGTCTAGAGGAGATATCACCTAAGAAAATTGGGAGGATATCAATAATATATGTCTGAAATATTCAAGAGTATCCAACAAAAAGGTAAGACATTGCCAATATGTTGTGGTAAAATCAACTAGTAATGGAATTTCAAGGACTGAAATCACTCGCCTACTGTCATATTTCAAGTAGGATATCATAAAAAATATGGCTAGACAGTTGGATACAATGCATTCCAAAAATAAGTATGAGGAGGAAGAGGTAATGCTAACTTTTATAGAAGAAGAAGGATTGTAGATGAAAGATGGTGACTAATCTAGAGACTAAGCAAGTTCCTACTGAATTCAAACCTATAGAAGGAGATGATAACTAGATATTCTACATTACTCGAAGAAACACATGGGATCCAAGAAAAGGTATGACACAAAGCCCCTTAATTTTTAGTGTTTGTTATTATAATTATTATTATAATAAGTGGAAATCCCAGTATAATCCTAATCTTGGTGGTTATCAACCTCAACCTTGGATTAATCCCTAAACATCCTGGCCAAACTATCAAAACCCTGCATTTCAATGAAAACCTCCTTAAGGTAACTGAAAACAACTTCAAGGAATCTGGCCATAACCTCAGGGATCATGGAAACTACCACAAGGTAACTGGAAACAAACTTCATAATGGAGAGGAGGTCAGCAATGAAAAAATAAACCAACTGGTTATTTGTAGCCACCTCAGCAACCACAAAAACCACCATTAATGCCACCTCCCATGACCACTAATAATCCTACCAGACCTACTCAATTACCTTCTCAACCCGTCCCTAATCCAAAAAGAAAACTATAACAACAACAGTAACACCATGTTTATCTACAGACCCAAATCAATGCCCTACATATTCTATGAATATAAATGATATTCAATTGAGGTATGAAACAAATTTACCACCTCCATCTCCTCCATTCATAACTGAAATGCATATTGATGACTTAGAGAAAGGAAATTTCCCTTACCTTATTCAACCAATTTTGGAAAAGGAAGGGGAAATTCCAAAACATCCTAATGCCATTTGTCCATTCCCACATAGGCTAGAACCCTATGTAACCAAACCAACAAAGGATACCACTTTTGAAATTGTAGATTAGTTGAATAATATTTGTGTTAAAATACCTCTCTTTCAAGCTATAAAAGGTATTCCTATCTATCGAAAAGATATTAAATATACATACTTAAATAACCAAGGAGAAAGAACAAAGACCCCCAAATAGTGCATGACATTGGTCAGTTAGCATACATTATGCTTGGTAAAGTGGGAGTGCCTAAATATTCTGATCCTGTTAGTCCTATAGTTGAAGTAATTATTAATGGTGTCCAAGTCAAAAATTCTTTGATAGACCTAGGGGAAACTATTAATGTTATGACAAAAGATACTATGCAACATATTTAAATCACTAATCTAAGGTCTACACCTACTGTCCCGTAGCTAGCTAATAGCTCCACTACCAAACCTAATGGAATGGTAGAGGACCTAGTTGTCACCTTATACTCTTTGGAGTATCCAGATGAATTCATGATACTTATTCCTAAAGCCATATTTGGTAGATATCATACCATTCTAGGAAGGCCTTGGTTATCTACAACTGATGCATACATAGGATTCCAATCAAGAGACATGACTATCTTAGATTGTATGACTACAAAGAAACTTCCCCTTTATCCTACTGCACAACCCCAACCCGAGATAGTAAAACTAGTATGGTCTGACTTAGGGGAAGAAAAAGAGGAGGTTAACTTAGTTGTACAACTTATGATGCTAGATAGAGAACTTTTCCTATAGCTATATGAATAAGATGAGGTACTCAATAGCATTATGCATAATCACTATGGAGTGGGTGAACAACCTTTTGGTTTTTCATCAAAACATGAGTGTTCATTGTAGTCCATCCTCCATGTGTCTGGTTCATCAACCTTTTCTACAACTGAGGAAATTTTTCACAAATTGCTACCACATGAAGTTAAAATGTCACA
Source organism: Thuja plicata (assembly GCA_018584345.1). NCBI lineage: Eukaryota > Viridiplantae > Streptophyta > Pinopsida > Cupressales > Cupressaceae > Thuja > Thuja plicata. The sequence goes on along the minus strand of MU225801.1, from coordinate 1,730,461 downwards.
TCTCACTGAAACAACCATGATAGAGTTGACAAAGTAAGTAGTAGTCTCACCAGGATGGTTCCTTAATATCAATAATAAACTCAATCAAGAGAAACAAATGTCATTAGTAAAACTCTTCAAAAGCACAAGCACACTTTTGCTTGGGATTATAATGGCAAGAAAGGACTAGATCCTAAATTATGCACTCATAGAATTTATATAAAATAGGATAGTATGCAAGCCAAACAAGCCCAAAGAAGAGTTAATCCTGCACTAAGAGAGATAGTTAATGGGAATCACAAAAAATGTTAGATGTTGGTTTCATATATCCTATATGTGATAGCCAATGAGTGTCACCACTTGTCATAGTTCCTATGAAAGGTGGAAAATGGAGGTGTGTGTAGATTATAGAGAAATCAACACAAAAACCAAGAAATATCATTTCCTCCTTCCATTAATAGATCAAGTTTTAGACTCTTTGGATAGAAAGTAGTATTTCTCATTTTTGGATGGCTTTAATGGTTACAACCAACTAAGGATTGCACCTGAGGATCAAGAGAAAATCACCTTTACATGTCCATGGGGAACTTATGTTTATTTCATTCTTCCCTTCGGCTTGTTTAATGCTCCAACAAAATTCCAACGAGAAGTCATTAGTATCTTCTCAAATATTTCACATGATTGCATGGAAATATAGATGCATGAATTTACCACATATGATACTACATTTTAAGAGGCCTTAAACAATTTAGAGAAAGTGTTTCAACTATGTGAGGATCACAATCTATCTTTAAATAGTGGAAAATGTTTCATGATGATGCAAGGAGTAGTATTAGGTCACTATATTTCTCCATCTTGTACTCAAGTTGACCCAACCAAAATTGAGGTCATTGTTAATCTTCCTACCCCTATAAAACAAAAGGATGTTAGAAGTTTTCTAGGGCATGAATGATATTATAAGAGGTTTATAAAATGATAGGACCTCTATATACTTTTCTTACCAAAGATTCAAATTTTGAATGGACAACATCATGTGAAGCATCTTTCTTGCAGCTGGATGACGTCCTCACAAAAGCACCTATATTAAGGGGACCCAAATGGTCATTTCCTTTTCATATCCATAAATATGCAGTAGACCATGAAATTGGGGTAGTCCTAAGACAAAAATAAGGTAATGTAGAACATGCAATCTATTTTAACAACAAAAACCTTCAAGGACCCTAACTAAACTACACAGTCATAGAAAAGGAAATCTTAGCAGTAATATATGCACTTAATAAGTTTAGGCACTACATCACTGGTTATCAAATATATGTACAAATAGATCATGAAATAATTAAATATCTAGTAAACAAACCTACAATCACAAGTAGGTTAGCAAGATGGTTATTATTGATGCAAGAGTTTGATATCAGCATAATTGATAAACTAGGCAAGACAAAAGAAACTAGGAAACCCTAGGTCCAACCGGGAGGGACGTCCCTTTTGAAACACAAAGGCATAGAGGCCAGAAGAGAGGACAGGAACTAGGTGCAAAAAAAACCCTAGACCTAGACCCAAAAACACGAAGCGAAGGTAAGCGAGAAGAACCTACCTCAAATGAACTAGGAGAGGGAGGACAACTAGGTAGCTCAGAAGCTGAAGCAGTCGACAAGGAGGAGCAGAAAAAATTGTGGGCAGAAGAAAAAATGAAAAGTGATTTAAAAAAATGAAGGCCTCTTCTATTTATAACCCGCGGGCTGATGTCAGCGGCTTCGGGCCTTTCGGACTCTGAAAGGCTGAAAATGTCAGAGGAGAATGAAGTCTTCAGCCTTTCGGTGTTTTCGAAGTCCAAAAAAATTGAAAGGGCTGCGTCTTTGGCCTTTTGGCCATTTCAGCATTTCAGAGTACCTAAGTCCTCTGAAAGGCTGAAAAAGGCTTCTTCTTTCCTCTGACTTGGTTTCAGCAAATTTCTTTGGTGGCTGACTGGATTTCTACGAGGGGGTAGACATGACAAAATGCAAAAAGACAAATAGGGGGGGGGGTCCCCATGGTTAGAGAACCCAAAAATGGGGTGTGTGTTGTGGACCCACAACAATAATATTATAGAATAATTAAGGGCAAATAACAAAATCCAAAGAAATGCTAAATTGCTATTTCTTTCTCAGAGAGATTTTACACTTATTTCTAATATATATTTCAATATCAATAGTACCAAAGTATAAAGAAAGGTCTAAGGCCATAAAATACAAAAACATGAATCTAGAAAGAAACATTAACCATATCAATCTAGAAAGAAACATTAACCAAATCAAAGGAAACCATGAACTATGGCTGAGTGACTATTTCATAGAGCTATCTCATGAAATAATTTTATAGAGATAATTAAGGGCAAAGAACAAAATCCAAAGAAATGTTGAATTGCTATTGCTTCCTCAGAGAGATTTACAATTCTTTCTAATATATACTCCAACATCAATAGTACCAATATAATTCAGGTATAAAGTACAGGTCTAAGGCCATAAAATACAAAAGCATGAAGCTAGAAAGAAACATTAACCAAATCAATCTAGAAAGAAACATTAACCAAATCAAAGTATAGGTCTAGGGTTTACAAGCCATAAAATTAATAATTAATAATTTCTTAAAAAATAGCTTATCAAAACTAACCCAAAATCATATCAAAAATTCTAACACTATTATGTACAATACACCCATTCTTCAAACTACAATTTCTGCAAGCACCATATTACAATACACAAAATTCTCGAAACCCTTAAATTACGCACAAAAAAGGCCAAATAAAAAGGTAAAGAAAATCTATGACTAATAATGAGTCCATGGAATAGAGACTTTTAAGTATTAAAAGAACTTTATTCACCTAGAATATATTTAATACCAACCCTTTGATCGTAGGCAAAAATGTCCCATCACCACCGCCGTCTACAAATAGAAACCAGAAGAAGCGTCAAATCTCCACTTGGAAAACATGGGAAGCTTATTTCTAGATTTTCATTTGCATTTGCAACCTTGCCAAATTAACAGGGAAAGAAACAGACAAATTCAAATGTATGGCCACTTTGAAACAAAACAATCACTGAAAATGCGAAACCAATCGAAATTTTTTTTTATTACAATCCCTATCCCTGTACAAAGTCTTCTAAAACATATCAATGTACACCTCCATTCACCTTCTCTAGTAAAGTATATAAGATTTATGCTTGGCTCTAGATGTCCAGCTGATGCCACATAACAAAGAGTGTAGCGTGTAGAGGATTATTACTGCCATTGACTTGAGAAAAATGAGCACAAACACATATTTTCCCCTGTTTCCCTGGAGAAATGCACAAATTGAAAGAGCCCAGGCATCAGTTGTCCCAACAAAATCTCACAGAGCTTACAAAAAATAAGAAAAAAACAAAGAAACAAGACAAGTTCAAAGACAAATTTCAACACAGAAAGAAACAAGATAAATTCAGATGCGTTACCACACTGAAACAAAACATAATCACTCAAAAACACAAACAATTAATCAGAAACCCTAACAAACCCTGACGCTGCAATGAAAAAATTGAAGAAAATCTCTGCTACTTATTAGGCAATGTCATTAGCCTATGGTTTTTCCTTCAACGACTTTTAAGCTTTTTTACGCATTTTTCTTTATTTCCTTTTAACGACCCATTTTAGCTTTTTTCCCTTTAACGCCTTTTTTCTTTTGACGATATTTTGCATTTTGGCTTTTTTTCCTCTTAACGGTATTATTTTTTTTCCTCTTTTTTTTATAATACTTTATTATTAGTTCCTGCCGCATGCTTAGAACTATAGGCATCCGACTGAACTTAACTAACTCCTTATTAATAATTTATTTTTTTAACAAATCAAGTTATGGTATTTTCTTATTTCAGAAAAATATTAAGTTTTGTTACTCAATTTTTAATAAAACATATTAACAAAATTAGTTTTTTAAAATACGATTGGCTCATACAAATCAACCGATAAGAGTGGATTTTTCAGAAATATTTATTTTAGATTGTAAAGTTGAATATGGGTAGCAAATTTTAAGAAAATATTTGTTTTGAATTGTGAAGTTATAAAATAGCATGAAACATCTTATTTTCAACATTAGTTCATACAATATTATTATTATTTATATATTTCCATTTTCTCATTTTTATTTTCTCTTTTAATTTTTTAATTTTTAATTTTTGTTTTATTTCATTGTATTTCAACTCTAGTGATGCAAATGATTATTCATAACCATTCAAAAGTTATAAATAATATATAATTTATTTAAATATACAATTTATTCTAAAAATAGACATTCACATTTTTCATAGAGGTTTTAAGTCCTATAAGATGTTTTAGTGTGTAAGCCATAATCATTATTTTAGAAGTATATAGTTTGTTTTCAAACTAATATTGTTGGAAAATCAATTTTAGTGGATTAAAATTTCATATCTTTTAAATATTGTAATTTTTGGATATCTACAAAGGAGTGATTTTTGTACTAGTGGCGATAAAGGGGGGGGGGGGACCAATAGAGGAAACATAAATCCACACTTTGTCACGGGAATTTTGGATAAAGAGGAGAGCGAACTAATTCCTCGGGGGACGGTATGGGAAACAAAACCTTTTGTTATGGTATGCGAGATTCAAAGCAAAGAGATGTTACTATTCATTTAAGTTGTACAGGTATGGTTTCTTGATTGATGCTTTTTCAGCATACTATTTTGTTATTGGCATATGTAAAGTTCCTCTGGTTAATTGGAGAAGTTGCGTTTCGGACATACAAAACTTGATCTGATGTTTTCTTTTCATTCTCAATTTTAAGAATACTATTTTTAACTCCTTATTAATAATTTATTTTTTTAACAAATCAAGTTAAGGTATTTTTTTATTTCAGAAAAATATTAAGTTTTGTGAAGGTAAATCTACTCAATTTTTAACAAAAAGATATTAACAAAATTACTTTTTTTAAAATATGATTGGCTCATACAAATCAACCAAAAAGAGCGGATTTTTCAGAAATATTTATTTGGGATTGTAAAGTTGAATATGGGTAGCAAATTTTTAGGAAATATTTTTTTCGAATTGCAAAGTTATAAAATAGCATGAAACGTCTTATTTTCAACATTAGTTCGTACAATATTATTATTATTTATATAATTTTCCATTTTCTCATTTTTGTTTGCTCTTTAAATTTTTTAATTTTAATTTTTTGTTTTATTTAATTGTATTTCAACTCTAGTGATGCAAATGATTATTCATAACCATTCAAAAGTTATAAATAATATATAATTTATTTTAAAAATGGATATTCATATTTTTCATAGAGGTTTTAAGTCCAATAAGATGTTTTAGTGTGTAAGCCATAGTCATTATTTTAGAAGTATATAGTTTGTTTTCAAACTAATATTGTTGGAAAAATAATTTTAGTGGATTAAAATTTCATATCTTTTAAATATTGTAATTTTTGGATATGTACAAAGGAGTGATTTTTATACTAGTGGTGATAAATGGGGGGGAACCAAATTCCTTATTCTCCTTTTTGATCTAAAATTTAAATAAAAGAATAGAGGAAACATAAATCCTTTGGTGGCGGATAAATAGAACAAGAAACAATTTGTTAGGAGAATTTTGGATAAAGAGGAGAGGAAACTAATTCCGCGGGGGACAACATGGGAAATAACTCCTTTTGGTATGGTATGCGAGAATCAGAGCAAAGAGATGTCACTATTCATTTAAGTTGTACTGGTATGGTTTCTTGATTGATGCCTTTTCAACATGCTATTTTGTTATTGGCATATGTAAAGTTCCTCTGGTTAATTGGAGAAGTGGCATTTTGGACATACAAAACTTGATCTGATGTTTTCTTTTCATTTTCAATTTTAAGAATACTAATTTTAACTCCTTAATAATTTATTTTTTTAACAAATCAAGTTAAGGTATTTTCTTATTTCAGAAAAATATTAAGTTTTGTGAAGGTAAATCTACTCAATTTTTAACAAAACACATTAACAAAATTAATTTTTTAAAATATGATTGGCTCATACAAATCAACCGATAAGAGCGGATTTTTTGCAAATATTTATTTGGGATTGTAAAGTTGAATATGGGTAGCAAATTTTTAGGAAATATTTGTTTCAAATTGTGGGAATACGGTGGGAATTGACAGCGTATATTTTGGTTTTGAGCCTAATCCACCGTTTGGTTGCTAAGATGCAAAACCTGATTTTGGACAACGAAACCCAATTTTGACCCAAAAATGGGCGGCACAATCTTCCCACCGAAAAGGTGGAATTCAAAATCTAAACCTGGTTTTAATTTTTTTGAACTCCATTTTAATAAACTGTCAGGTCTGGAGTCTTCCTATTCATATTTCTGGGTTTGTGAATAGGGTTAGGGCTCGGTGAAGGGTATTGTTTTGAGGAAGAACATAAATGTGGGGTTTGATGGGCTTTTTTTTATCTTCTCTCACCAAGCATTCCAGCAGATCTGGTGACTCGAAAGTGTATGATTAGGAAATATAACAATAATCATCGTTCAATATAGACCTCAAATATTCCTTTATTCTAAAATTTATTTTAATTTCTATGGTCACAGCTTTTTTCTTGGTGTCCTTCTTCAGTTGTTCTAGGAATTTGGTCTTGTGATCTCTTCCGACTCCCTCACAAATTTTTTTTGTCGCTCTTGGTTTACTTTGGTGCTCTTGTCTTTGATTCTCTAGTTCCTTAGGGCTCTTTGAAGGGTATTGCAGATCGCAAAGGAGGCTGCAGGAAGTTTCTTTGTTGGTTCATTACTTCCATATTATTTTAAAAAGGTACAATTTTCTTGACTTCCATATATGGTAGCAATGGGTAGCAAATAGTTTTTTATGCTACTATCTGATAGTGGGTAGTAGATAGTTGTTTAGTTGTAGCAATCTCACAATGAAGTTTCAAAAATCCTTCATTGATTCTATTATGTGTTCATCCTAGTATGGCTGCGGTCTGAATGAAACCATTTTCCCTTAGTCTTGCATTTCTATTTTTTCTAGTCCAGTTTACCTCATTGACAAAGACTTCCAAAAATGCGAGTAAGTTTCTACAAGTTTATGACAATCGTAGATCCACTTTTTCATTTCCAAATTACTTAGAGTTTAATGTAATATTATATTTTTGTACCAGTACTTTAACCCATTTCCATGTCATTTTCATTTATATATACAACATTTTCCTCTCCTACACATCGCTACATGTTTCTTCGCATCTACCACTGTCCCCAACACATAATTCAAACGAGGTATTAAATTCATATGGTGTGAAGTTTCTTTCCTTTCTGGAAAGCAATGCTACAAGAACATGCCACACATAGTGCTAAATCCTAGGGCTCACCTAGATAAGGAATTGTAAATTATAGCCTGTGCCTTCCCAAGTTCCACATATTTGACTAAACCAGCAGATGAGATCCAGTTGTCATTTGAGTGCAATAGTTTGCAAAAAGGAGCCATGCTATTATTGATAATACCCATCTGAAAGACCTCCAATACATTATCTATGAAATTTTTCTTTTTTTCCTTCCTTTCCTAACGAGAAGAATACTCCAGAGAATCATCCACATCATTATCAAACACATAGTGGGCACTGTTGAAATAGACTCATAGGATACTAACGAGTCTCCTAGTTTCCAGCTCCAAGATACAGTCAACCTGTCGGGTGAAGTCACTAATCCTTTCAATACACCATTCTCTCTAATCAAAAATGTTAACCATTAGGAAAATCACTACTTCGTAGATGAATCCATTGCACCAATGTTTCCCTTCATTGATATTTCCAAAAACCATAACTATGATAGCCTCATACACCCTCTCATTTGATGTTCTAAACAATCCCTTAAGGAATTTGACTAGGCATTTATCCCTTATTGAGATCCACTCCAATTCTTGGCATAGCCAGTTCCAAAACTGATTCACAAAAGGGAACTCATGGAGAAGGTGATTAGTGGTTTCCTCATATCATTTATAGAGAACAAAAATACTTGGCCCGAGGAAGCCATATGTTTTTAGTCTCTCACTTGTTAGAATTATGCAACAAAGTATAATATAGAGAAACTCTCCATCTAAATCGACCAACATTTCTAAATATATTATTAATTGACCCCCAATTTAGTATTTTCCCAGTCATTTCACTTTCCCACTCTTATTTACTTTGCAAAATAGACTTTAAAGTTTGAGGAATTTTTTACAATGATGGCTTAAATGAAAGCTCATTCCTTGTTCTATGAAATCTTCTTTGCAATAAACTATGAGAAGTTGTTGGAGTGGTACAACAAGACAACCAACAACCAATTGCATAGTGTTTTCTGATATGATATAATATACACTCCAACAACAATCACATTTCTGTTGTAGATTATGGATCAATGTCTTGTTGCTTTCCATCCATGCACAATTTTCCTTGTTACTTGCTTGTTTGTCAAGCACATTTAATATCCACCTTTCAATTTTAGTCATATTTTGTCTCCTATTTCTACAGCTACAACTGTCACAACCAACAATGTTCTTTGGCAGCCTTAAGCATTAGCACTACCTTTTACATTATTGATGTAGGCTATGTTACCCTATTTTTGGGGGGCATGGTAAAGTGGGGGCAAGGATGTGAGGGAGCCATTATTAGGAGATGACTATTAAGAAAAAAGGGAAAATTTAAAAAGATATAGAAAATTTCAGATTTTCATCTGATAGCATTCATAAGGCAATCATCATATACATCATAGAACACATAATATTGGATTTCAATTGATATTTTCATTTCATAGAAGTGACAAAGTTTGATATAGTATATACACACCTAAATGAGCATGGAAAACCTCCCCCCACCACTTAAGTGATGAATTATGGAAAATAGTTATCCGGACCTTAAGTTTAGGTTCCATTAAATGAGTACCAATAATAGTCATATCACGTGTTGAAGCATTTCAAAGAAACCTTGACGAAATTATGCCTCTAGACTTACAAACTTTAATCCTTCATGTGATTCATTAACATTGATTGAAACATTGTAACATCAACTCTTCTAGATCACCAAATGTATGCCATATTTTTTAGCCTTTGGTTTTAACCATTCAAACATATCAGCAATCACAACTAACCAAGGATTCATAATAGGCTTAAATTAGAGGGGATGTGCAATAAAAAGCACAAATTCAGAAAATAAATTTGACACCAAAATAAATAAGTTCTCTAATTATCATCAGGAAATAGTTGTGAACCATTCAAAATCCAAAAAACTATTTCCCAAAATTCATCACTTAGTGGGAAAAGGTTCTCCATGTTCATTTAGATGTGTATATCAAAATTTTCTTGAGAAGTCTGATGTGGCCACCTTACTTCTATTAGACTTTTCAGAAGTTTGGAGGTATAGAAGATGACCAACTTACTTTTTTATCAGACTTTTATTGAGAAGTCTGTATAGAAGATAACCCTTTTATTTTTTAATATTTATTAGTTTTCTTTTGAAAAAAAAATGTATTGTCCTTTTTGAGCTGCAGGGGTTAGCTAGCTATCCTTAGGATGGTTAGGGGACATCCAAATGTCTCCTTGTCTCGGAGAAAACTACTTATGACCAGACATTTCTGATAAATTTGGGAATGTACTGGAAACATTTCCAATTTTTTTGGCATTTTATGGGATGTCTGGGGACATTTCCAAGAAATCCCTAAATCCCATGGACATTCCACCCTATGATGACATGAAATTGGCCAGTTACATGTCCTTGAGTAACATAGGTTTTAGTCAATAATGTTGAAAACCATAGGTAATGGTCTGTATTCCAGAAATAATATTGTGTGTTAGAAAAGGAAAAAGAAAGGGCATACATCCCAAATTGTCTTCTTTTCCACTATTTTTTAATTATCTCACAACTTGGGAGGTCCTAGAATGATTGTTTTATCTATAAATAACTCTCCCCCTTTTTCTTTAGGGACAAAATTGGGAATCCTTAAGCTTTGAGTGATTATTAATCCTATACTCTGTCAGTGTCCATTTCCATCGCATTTTCCCTCCTACAAGGTTAGTGTTTTCCATCCCTTGCCTAATTATTTTTAAAATGGAACATGTGCTTAGATTTCCCATCATCAGGCCAGCTGTCAAATGCTAGTTCTTTCTTCCTAGAAGCCCAACTTGCACATGGACCCAGTTGTGTAGCATTGGTTAGTTAGCCCTCCTATGTGTCAATTTGTTACCTATTAGAAGCTTAGCACATATCCACTTACAGTTTTAGTCTCCCATTATGCTTGGTCCTCGTTGGTCCTTGTCCATTATTATAGTTGGCCATTTCAACCTTTCCATTCTCATTCTGCTTATTTACTCCTTCATGTTGCCAATTAGGAGAGAACACGTGAGTTGAGGATAATCTCTTCGTTAATGAATTTTCTTCAGTATGTTCATATTCTTTGCTTTATTAGACACTCACTAGGCTATTTAGTTTTCTGCTTACTTTCAATAACTTTAGTTTTGTTGCCTCACTTTTAAATTGTTCTGATTAAGTAAAAATAGGTTTTACAAGGACCCAAAACCTTTACAAAAAACCAAAGAGTACAACAGGTTTTACAAGGACCTGCAACCTAGAGTTTAAAGATAAACAGTTTAAAACATAAACATCTATGCCATAGCATCAAAACAGGAAGGAACAACAAAACATCGTTTCAAACAGAAAAATTCCCAAAGAAACAACAAAAGACAGCAGGGACAGCAAAAAACCCAACCAGGAAATAGCTACATCTCTTTTACCATCTCCTCAGCTTCGAGGACCATGATTTGCATGTTATTGACCAAAGTTTTTAGCTCCTCTGTTTCTTTGTCCTCCTTAGGACTCTTTTTCTTAGCGTTGGCTCTGGTACGCGATCCCAGTCCTGTATTCTCCGCTATACTGCTATCTTTATCCTTGTTGATCCTTTCCAGTTTGTCCATAAGAATTTGCACATGACCACAGTAAGCTTTTAGGCTAATGAGACATTGTTCCCCTATTTTTTTAATAGATGCCTCCAGTCTTTTAAATTTTTTGTGCAAACTCTTGATTTATTCATCCCTGTTATCCTTTTCCATCTTGTCTTTAATATGTTTGATTTGTTTCTCCATGATTTCCACCTTGTTGGCATACTTAGCCTGAGCTTCCGAATTGCCAACAACATCTTTCATTTTCTTCAGACACTCAGCCACAGGTTTTTCCCCTATCCCCATTCTGTTGAGAATTTTCATGTCCTCCTGTGTTTTCTCAACTTGATTTTTCAAAATAACCTGATCACTATACATGTTATTAATCAATCCA
>MU225801.1:1685844-1703714 GCA_018584345.1 Thuja plicata | reverse complement strand
ATATTTTTATGCAAACACTTGTACGTCTCAATTCCAACCAATCCTTACAATACCATTATGTATTCCTAATTTTATTATTTATGTCAATGATCTTAAATTAGAAAATAGTTAAAAAAAAATAACAATTAAAAAAAACTCAGAATAAAAAAAAATAAAAAAAATGGACAAAATAAGTCACAACATTAAATTAAACATTATTAAATAATAATAAAAAAGTCATAAAGTCTTTGTCGAATTCCAATTTCAGTTCAAAATGTAGAGCCAAACATAGAACATGGAGTGTCTAATTCCAATTCCAATTTGAAATTGTTGAACCAAACGCGAAATTTGGAATTTGTCAGTTCCAATTCTGATTTCAAAATTGGAAACCAAACGCAGAAGATGAATTGACTAATCCATCTTTCGGGTCAACCAAACAGTCCAAATTATAACCGGAAGATGCAAAACCGGAATTTCAAAACCTAATTTTGAGATAATAAGGTTTTGAGTCAAATTCGAATTCCCTAACCAAACGACGCCTTAGTTATTTGTGCGTTCTCTTGTTTCGTGAATCTAAAATATTCCACTGACATTCAACAGTCATAAACAAGAGCCAATGAAAGGCCACTAAATTTCTACTCACTTAGCTCCCGAGCACATTTGCATATAGTGAGAATGCGAAGGAATGGAAACTAATTTCCACTTGATTTCTAATTGGAGGAGAAAATATCTATAAATCACTAGTTAAGTGATATTCCCTCCACACTAGTCTCTGCCATGGCAGGAACTAATAATAGAGAATTACATTGCAAATGGCAAAGTAATACAGTGAAAATATTATTATGTGGGATTTATAAACCATTTTTATGAATAACCTACCAGAATAACTTTGAAACCATGAACTATGGTTGAGTGAATATTTCATAGAGCTCTCTCATGAAATAATTTCATAGAATAATTAAGGGCAAAGAACAAAATCCAAAGAAATGTTGAATTGCTATTGCTTTCTCAGAGAGATTTTACACTTATTTCTAATATATATTCCACTATACATAGTACCAAAATAATTTAGGTATAAAGTACAGGTCTAAGGCGATAAAATACAAAAACATGAAGCTAGAAAGAAACATTAGCCAAATCAATCTAGAAATAAACATTAACCAAATCATAGGAAACCATAAAATATGGCTGAGTGACTATTTCATAGAGTTGTCTCATGAAATAATTTCATAGAAATAATTAAGGGCAAAGAAAATCCAAAGAAATGTTGAATTGTTATTGCTTCTTCAGAGAGATTTACACTTCTTTATAATATATGCTCCAATATCAATAGTACCAAAATAATTCAAGTATAAAGTACAGTTCTAAGGCCATAAAATACAAAAACATGAAGCTAGAAAGAAACATTAACCATATAATTCTAGAATGAAACATTAACCAAATCAATGGAAATCATGAACTATGGCTGAGTGACTGTTTCATAGAGCTGTCTCATGAAATAATTTCATAGAGATAATTAAGGGCAAAGAACAAAATCCAAAGAAATGTTGAATTGCTATTGCTTCCTTAGAGATATTTACACTTCTTTCTAATGTATACTCCAACATCAATAGTACTAAAATAATTTAGGTATAAAGTACAGGTCTAAGGTCATAAAATACAAAAACATGAAGTTAGAAAGAAATATTAACAAAATCAATCTAGAAAGAAACATTAACCAAATCAAAGTACAGTTCTAGGGTTTAAAAGATATAAAATTAATAATTAATAATTAATAATTTCTTAAAAAATCACTTATCAAAACTAACCCAAAATCATATCAAAAATTCTAACACTATTATGTATAATACACCCATTCTTCAAACTATAATTTCTGCAAGCACCATATTACAAAACACAAAATTCTCGAAACCCTTAAATTGTGCACAAAAAAGGCCAAATAAAAAGGTAAAGAAAATCTATGACTAATAATGAGTCCATGGAATAGAGAATTTTAAGTATTAAAAGAACTTCATTCACCCAGAATATATTTATTACCAACCCTTTGATCGTAGGCAAAAATGTCCCATCACCACCGCCGTCTACAAATAGAAACTAGAAGAAGCGTCAAATCTCCACTTGGAAAACATGGGAAGCTTATTTATAGATATTCATCTATATTTGCAACCCTGCCAAATCAATAGGGAAAGAAACAGATAAATTCAAATGTATGGCCACGCTGAAACAAAAAAATCACTGAAAAGGCGAAACCAATCGAAACAAAATTTTATTACAATCCCTGTCCCTGTACAAATTCTTCTAAAATATATCAATGTACACCTCCATTCAACTTCTCTAGTAAAGTATAAGCTTTATGCTTGGATCTAGATGTCCCGCTGATGCCACATAACAAAGACCGTTGCGCGTAGAGGATTATCACTGTCATTGACTTGAGCAAAATGAGCATAGACACATATTTTCCCCTGTTGCCCTGGATAAATGCACAAATTAAAAGAGCCCAGGCATCATTTGTCCCAACAAAATCCCACAGAGCTTACAAATAATAACAAAAAAACAAAGAAACAAGAAAGAAAAAAACAAGACAAGTTCAAAGACAAATTTCAACATAGAAAGAAACAAGACAAATTCAAATGCGTTGCCACACTGAAACAAAACATAATCACTCAGAAACCCAAACAATTAATCAGAAACCCTGACGCTGCAATGATCAAATTAAAGAAAATCTCTCCTATTTATTAGGCAATGTCATTTGCCTATGGTTTTTTCCTTCAACAACTTTTAAGCTTTTTTACGCATTTTTCTTTATTTCCTTTTGACAGCCCTTTTTAGCTTTTTCCCTTTAACACCTTTTCTCCTTTGGCGATATTTTGTATTTTGGCTTTTTTCCTCTTAAAGGTATTATTTTTTTTCCTCCTTTTTTTTATAATGCTTTATTATTAGTTCTTGCCACACGCCTAGAACTATAGGCATCGAACTGAACTTAACTCCTATTAATAATTTATTTTTTTAACGAATCAAGTTAAGGTATTTTCTTATTTCAGAAAAAATATTAAGTTTTGTGAAGGTAAATCTACTCAATTTGTAACAAAACATATTAACAAAATTAGTTTTTTAAAATATGATTGGCTCATACAAACCAACCGATAAGAGCGGATTTTTTGGAAATATTTATTTGGGATTGTAAAGTTGATTATGGTTAGCAAATTTTAAGAAAATATTTGTTTCGAATTGCAAAGTTATAAAATAGCATGAAACATCTTATTTTTAACATTTGTTCGTACAATATTATTATTATTTATATTTTCATTGTTTCATTTTTATTTTCTCTTTTAATTTTTTAATTTTTAATTTTTGTTTTATTTAATTGTATTTCAGCTCTAGTGATGCAAATTATTATTCATAACCATTCAAAAGTTATAAATAATATATAATTTATTTTAAAAATGGATATTCACATTTTCATAGAGGTTTTAAGTCCAATAAGATGTTTTAGTGTGTAAGCCATAGTCATTATTTTAGAAGTATATAGTTTGTTTTCAAACTAATATTGTTGGAAAAACAATTTTAGTGGATTAAAATTTCATATCTTTTAAATATTATAACTTTTGGATATGTACAAAGGAGTGATTTTTGTACTAGTGGCGATAAATGGGGGGAACCGAATTCCTTATTCTCTTTTTTGATCTAAAATTTAAATAAAAGAATAGAGGAAACATAAATCCACACTTTGTCACGGGAATTTTGGATAAAGAGGAGAGGGAACTAATTCCTCGGGGGACGGCATGGGAAACAACTCCTTTTGTTATGGTATGAGAGAATCAAAGAAAAGAGATGTCACTATTCATTTAAGTTGTGCAGGTATGGTTTCTTGATTGATGCTTTTTCAGCATGCTATTTATTTATTGTCATATGTAAAGTTCCTTTGGTTAATTGGAGAAGTGGTATTTTGGACATACAAAACTTGTTCTGATGTTTTCTTTTCATTCTCAATTTTAAGAGTACTATTTTTAACACCTTATTAATAATTTATTTTTTTAATAAATCAAGTTAAGGCATTTTCTTAATTCAGAAAAATATAAAGTTTTGTGAAGGTAAATCTACTCAATTTTTAACAAAAACATATTAACAAAATTAGTTTTTTAAAATATGATTGGCTCATACAAATCAATAGATATGAGTGGATTTTTCAGAAATATATATTTGGGATTGTAAAGTTGAATATGGGTAGCAAATTTTTAGGAAATATTTGTTTCAAATTGCAAAGTTATAAAATAGGATGAAACGACTTATTTTCAACATTAGTTCGTACAATATTATTATTATTTATATAATTTTCCATTTTCTCATTTCTATTTG
Source organism: Thuja plicata (assembly GCA_018584345.1). Lineage (NCBI taxonomy): Eukaryota > Viridiplantae > Streptophyta > Pinopsida > Cupressales > Cupressaceae > Thuja > Thuja plicata. The sequence continues at coordinate 1,699,379 of MU225801.1, read as the reverse complement.
CTCTTTTAATTTTTTAATTTTTAATTTTTATTTTATTTAATTGTATTTCAACTCTAGTGATGCAAATGATTATTCATAACCATTCAAAAGTTATAAATAATATATAATTTATTTTAAAAATGGATATTCACATTTTTCATAGAGGTTTTAAGTCCAATAAGATGTTTTAGTGTGTAAACCATAGTCATTATTTTAGAAGTATATAGTTTGTTTTCAAACTGATATTGTTGGAAAAATAATTTTAGTGGATTAAAATTTCACATCTTTTAAATATTGTAATTTTTGGATATGTACAAAGGAGTATTTTTGTACTAGTGGCGATAAATGGGGGGGGGAACCGAATTCCTTATTCTCCTTTTTGATCTAAAATTTAAATAAAAGAATACAGGAAACATAAATCCTTTGGTGGCGGATAAATACAATAAGAAACAGTTTGTCATGAGAATTTTGGATAAACTAGAGGAGAGGGAACTAATTTCTCGGGGCACGGCATGGGAAAAAACTCCTTTTGTTATGGTATGCGAGAATCAAAGCAAAGAGATGTCACTATTCATTTAAGTTGTACATGTATGTTTTCTTGATTGATGCTTTTTTAGCATGCTATTTGTTTATTGGCATATGTAAAGTTCCTCTGGTTAATTGGAGAAGTGGCATTTTGGACATACAAAACTTGATCTAATGTTTTCTTTTTGTTCTCAATTTTAAGAATACTATTTTTAACTCATTAATAATTTATTTTTTTAAATAATCAAGTTACGGTATTTTCTTATTTCAGAAAAATATTAAGTTTTGTGACGGTAAATCTACTCAATTTTTAACAAAACATATTAACAAAATTAGTTTTTAAAAATATGATTGGCTCATACAAATCAACCGATAAGAGTAGATTTTTCGAAAATATTTAGTTGGGATTGTAAAGTTGAATATGGGTAGCAAATTTTTAGGAAATATTTGTTTTGAATTGCGGGAATACAGTGGGAATTGGCAGCGTATATTATGATTTTGAGCCTAATCCCTCGTTTGGTTGCTAAGATGCAAATCCCAATTTTGGACGACAAAACCCGATTTTGACCCAAAAATGGGCAGCACAATCTTCCCACCGAAAAGGTGGAATTCAAAATCTAAACCTGGTTTTAATTTTTTTGAACTCCATTTTAATAAACCGTTGATTTCAGAGTCTTCCCATTCGTATTTCTGGGTTTGTGAATAGGGTTAGGGCTCGGTGAAAGGTATTGTTTGGAGGCAGAACACAGAGGTGGGTTTTGATGTGCTCTTTTTTATCTTCTCTGACCAAGAATTCCATCAGATCTGGTGACTTGAAAGTTTATGATTAGGAAATATAATAGTAATCATCGTTCAATATAGACCTCAAATATTCCTTTATTCTGAAATTGTTTTTAATTTCTGTGGTCGCAAGTTTGTTCTCAACTTTAGGTTGGCTCTTCTTCATTGTAATCTCCTCTCCTTCTGCTCTTGGTTTCTTGCTGTCCTTCTTCAGTTGTTCCATGGTTTTGGTTTGGTGATCTCTTATGGCTCCCTCACACAATTTTTTTATCACTCTTGGTTTACTTTGGTGCTCCTGTCTTCGACTCTCTAGTTCCTTAGGGCTCATCAAAGGGTATTACAGATCATAGAGGAGGCAGATCGCAAAGGAGGCTACATGTAGTTTCTTTGTTGGTTCATTACTTCCATATTCTTTTAAAAAGGTATGAATTACTTGAATTCCATGATCGGTAGCAACGAGTAGTAGATAGTTGTTTAGTTGTAGCAGATAGCAATGAAGTTTTGAAAATCCTTCATCGATTCTATTATGTGTTCATCCTAGTATGGCTGCGGTCTAGATGAAACCAATTTCCCTTAGTCTTGCATTTCTATTTTTTCTAGTCCAGTTTACCTCATTGACAAAGACTTCCAAAAGTGCGAGTAAGTTTCTACAAGTTTATGACAATCGTAGATCCACTTTTTCATTTCCAAATTACTCAGAGTTCAATGTAATATTGTACTTTTTTACCAGTAATTTAACCCATTTCCATGTCATTTTAATTTATATATACAACATTGTCCTCTCCTACACATCACTACCTATTTCTTCGCATCTACCACTGCCCTCAACACACAATTCAAATGAGGTATTAAATTCATATCATGTGCAGTTTCTTTCCTTTCTGGCAAGCAATGTGATGGGGAGCTCCTCTCCTAGAGGCTTTTGGATCTCTCCAAGACCTTCACTGGGTCTCTCTTAGGGTCTCTTTCTCTACCCTAACTAGAGGATTCATTCCTAATCCTCTAACTCCCTAGGAACTTCCCACCAACTTCAAACTCAACTCTTTTCACTCTTTCTTAGCTTTCTTGCAACCATGGCTTCACAAGCCTCCTATCACTCCAATGGTGTCAAATTACTAAGGTTAGGTTTTACCACTCTCCTTAGGTCTAATCAAACTCCTATGGATCAAATTTGATGAATCCTTCAACCATTTTCCAATCGAGACCCAAAATCAAGCTCTTTGGCCCTTGTAACCTTTTTAGGCCTATTAGCCCTCCAAATCACTGAAAAGGTGTTCTTGCTCCCACAAAACCTTAACAATCCTAGAAAAAAATTGGACATTCTATGTGGGATTTTCCTCCCCTTGAATATTTTCTAGGTCTCCAATCTCAATGGTGTCCCCATAGTAGATTTCTACCAAACCCCTAAAAACAAGGGTTTCAAAGGCATGTAGACTGGTTTGACACCTTGGTCTTCTTTCTCCAATCAGTTAGACTCCTCTAAATTTATCCTTCAACTATAAGGTCCACCACATTGCTCCTCACTCCTCCAAACTTGATTGGCTCATACCAATCATACTGCAATCATCATTGCCAATGCTATATCCAGTTACCCTAGCCAGAATGCTTACCACTCGCCTAGGGCCTGGTTGTTCTTTACATAACTGGACCAAAACTGGCCAGTGAACTTGCAAAACACAAATAATTTAACAAATCTAACCCGAAAGTACAATATACCAAAATAATACCACAAAAATATTGGAAACTACATTGAAAATAATATCCAATCATTCATTTAGTCCATTCAATCCAATAAAGTGATGGATGATGGCTCTGTCACAAAATTACATTGCAAATTGATTCTTCTTTGTAATCAGTCCGTACAAAATAAAATCTAACTATCAGATTAGGGTTGGATTCACCTATATAATCCTATCCCATCTATCTAAACCATTTGGTTAGGATTTGGGCACCTTAATGGCCGATTCCTAAGATCTAGTAAATTTTTTCATGACAACTTTTAAAAGTTATCATGACAACTTTGACAACTTTTATCAAAATCGTAATTTTCACATTTTGAGTGTTCTAATTGGTTCCAAACTTTACCAATTGACCTCAAATGGCTAGAAAAAAACTAAACATTATAAATCTTCCCAATTTGGGACTTTGGTAAACTCTTTGACTTTTGAATTGACTTCTAGGCCTTAGACTCGTAGAATCAACTAGACTCAAACACTAATCAACCCTAATCTTTCCTAACATTAACACACCTCAAAACTCACTAGGGACTTTATAAGATTAGTCCTTATTCATGGATGGTTGGTCAAACCAACCTACAAGCAAAAACTGATTAAGATGTTTCAATAGACCTTAAGGGTGCTCCTACACCATACTCCCCCCTGCAACAAGCAAGTTAAGGAACTTTTGGTGACAGGAACTCCTCACTGATGCCATGTTTCTTGAAGTCACTTTTAGCTATCCAAGTGGCTTCTGACTCTGGTTGTTGCTTCCACTTCACTAGATGCTCCATGTAGATCTTATGTCTTGTTTTCTTTTTCACCCTTGAATCCAATATCTTCTCAACTTGTGGTTTGTCCTATTCTAGAGTCTTGAACTCTCCCATGTCCTTATGTACCTCTGTTCTATACTGCATCTCATCCATCTCTAGCCCCTTATACTTGATCAAATATTTCACATTGAAGATTGGATAAATTGACATCTCCTTGGGAAACTGGACCTTGTATGCATTAGGTCCATACTTTTCCAATATCTTACAAGGTCCAATTTGATTCATCTGTAGCTTCCTAGGTATTCCTTTTTGTAGTCTTGCCTTGTTCAAGAACACCATGACTAGTTCACCCACTTCAAACTGCAATTATCTTCTCCCCTTATCTTTCTTTGGCTTCAACCTTTGATTTGCCTCCATCAAGGTCTTTTGCACTTGCTCATGAACTTACTTCATTGATTGTGCAAAATCATCAGCATGCCCACTAACTCCCTCATATCCTTTGAGGTCTTTGAGTTCCATCACACCCCTTGGATGTGCCCCGTACACAATCTCAAATGGGCTCTTCCTTGTAACTCTGTTGGTACTGTCATTGTAGGCAAATTCTGCCTGTGGGATAACTTGCTCCCAACCTTTTCCATACTCCTTGGTTAGACATCTAAGCAAGTTCCCAAGTACCATGTTGATTACTTTAGTCTACTCATCCATTTTAGGATGATAGGTAGATCCATGAGATAAGTTTGTACCTAATCTCTTCCAAAAGTGACCCATGAACTTTACATCCCTATCTGCAACAATGCTCATTGGTAGGCCATGAATCCTTACTACTTCTTTGAAAAAAAAGTAGGCAATATGGATGGCATCATGTGTTGTTTTACATGCTATGAAGTGGCTCATTTTACTAAACATGTCTACCACTACAAATAAACTGTCTAAACCAGTTGGAGTTCTAGGTAACCCTACTATGAAGTCTATACTTATGCATTCCCAAGGTCTACATGGGATGGGTAATGGCTGGTAAAGTCTTGCATTAGATGAAGTGCCTTTATCCTTCTAACATATGCCACACTGCTCCACATACCTTCTTACTTCCTTCTACATCTTTGGCCACCAATAGAATCTCTCTACTAAGTCCAATGTCTTATTCAATCCAAAGTGTCCACTTAGGCTTCCATTATGCTTCTCTGGTATAAGGTTCCCTCTCAGAGAGCCTTTTGGAACACATAGTTGCTTTCATTTGAATAGCAACCCATTCTGCAATTTATACTCTACAAAATCACTATGAAAATGACTCAAGATTCCAACACACCTTATATATCTCTGAGAAATCTGAATCTCCCTCATATAGGTCCTTAAAAGCTTCAACCACTATAATTTGTAACTGAATCTCTTGGATGGTAAGTAGTCTTCTACTAAGGGCATCTGTAACTTTGTTTTGCACTCCCTTCTTATGTTTGATGGTAAAGGTGTAAGACTATAGGAATTCCATCCACTTGATGTGTCTCAAGCTAAGCTTCTCTTGAGTGTTTATGTAACTCACTGCTTGGTTGTCTGTGAAGACAACAAAATATTTGGGAAAAAGATAATGCCTCCACTTCTTTAAGGCTTGTACAAGGGCATATAGCTCCAAACCAAATGAAGAGTACCTAGACTTAGCCTCATTTATTTTTTCACTGAAAAAGGCCACATGCCTGCCTTCCTAACTTAAGATAGCTCCCACTACAATGCTACTTGCATCACACTCCACAATGAATGGTTTGTCAAAGCTTGGTAATAGAAATATAGGTTGAGTATCCACTTCCTTTTTAATCTCTCAAATCCATCATTAGCTGCCTTTGTCCACACAAATTTTGTTTTCAATCCTCCTTTTGTAGTCTCTAGGACTGGAGCACAAATCTCATTGAATCTCGTAATGAACTTCCTATAGAATTGGGCTAACCCATGGAAGATCCTAAATTTAGTCCCTATCTTAGGAGTAGGCCAGTTCAATATGGCCTCTACATTCTCCTTATCCATTTTTAAGTCACCCTTGGAAACCACAAAGCCAAGGTAGACTAGCTCTTCTTTCATGAACTCACTCTTCTCAAGGTTTATGGTGAGTTTCTCTTTCTGCAACTTCTTCAACACTAACTCCAAGTGTTTCATGTGATCCTCTTTAGTTTTACTGAAAATTAGGATGTCATCTAAATAGACAACTACAAAAAATTGTATATAGTCCTTCAAGACTTCATTAATCACCATCATAAAGGTGCTTGTTGCATTGGTAAGGCCAAAGGGCATCACTAACCATTCATACAACCCCTCTGTAGTCTTAAATGGAGACTTCCACTCATCACCCTCTTTCATTCTAATTTTATAGTACCCACTCTTCAAATCAATTTTAGAGAAGTACTTAGCACCCCCCAAGCAATCCATCAAGTCTTCTATTCTAGGAATTGGAAATCTATACCTGATATTTATCCTATTTATTTCCCTAGAATCAGTACACATTCTACACTTACCTCCCTTCTTAGGAGCCAACACCACTGGGATAGCACATGGGTTAATGCTCTTCCTTATCAACCCTTGGTCCAAAAGCTCTAGGACTTGTCTGGCTATCTCCTTGTTTTTCTCTGGTGTCATCTTGTATGCAGCCTTGTTTAGCAAGGATGCTCTTGGCATGAAGTCAATTTGATGATTTATCTCCCTCTTTGGTGGAAGGGTGGCTGGTGTACCTTCACAAATTATGTCCTTGAACTGGTCTAACAGTTCTCTTGTCTCCTATGGTATAGGTTCCTTCTCATGAGACTCCTCCTCCTTTGGCTTTAGCAAGATTGCATAACCAACTTCTTCTTCCTTCATATCCCTTATAAATTATTTTCCACTTAATAACATGGCACTGGGTTCTACCTTCTCCATTGTATCCTCTTCTAGTATGGATTGTATTTTGTAAGTGACCCCATTTTTCTTGAAGGTGTACTTTTTGTCTTTCCTATTATGGACTGCATCTCTGTCATACTGCCATGGTCTGCCAAGCAATAGATGGCAAGCATCCATTGGAAAAATATCACATAGTATCTTGTTATTATACTTTCCAATGGAAAATTCCACCCACACTTTTTTATTGACTAAGATATTTTGGCCCTTATTCAACCATGTAACTTTGTAAGGACATTCGTGTGGAATTTTAGTGAGTTTTAACTTCTCTACTACCTCATCTGATATAACATTGTCTGTAGAACCTGAATCAATTATCACCTTACATATTTTTCCCATTATCTTGCACTTGACCCTAAAAAGAGCCCTTCTTTGCTTGTGTCCATCCTTAGTGGGTTCTTTAATTAGTATTCTTCTAAGCATCAAACTTTCTCCTTTCTTTGAATCCAGACTGACCTTTGAATGATTGGTGTTGTCCTCCTCTTGGACATAGTCGATCCTCTTTTCTCCTTGTGAGGATGTTGGCTTATCTAGACACCTGTATGTAGGGTGCCCCAACTATCCACAATTGTAACATTTCATGGAAGAGAAATGGGATCCCCTTCCAAAACCTCCTGTCCTTCCTCTGCCACTATTATAAGAACCCCTTCCTCTATTGCTAAATCCACCTCTATTGTTTGACTCCTGTCCCTGATCTTCATATCTCAAGTCACCTTGACCCCTATTGTCATTTCCTCTACCACTTGAACCTCCTCTATGGCCACCTCTGTTGTCTCTACCCTTTCCTCTACCTCTAGAGCTAGAATCCTGTCTTTTCTTTAGTTTTTCTTCCACCTTCAAAGCCATTTGAAAACAACTATGAATGGAAGTCAGGGTAAAGAGACTAAGCTCTTCTTGAATGTTCCACCTTAATACATTAAGGTATCTTTCCACTTTAATACTTTTTGTCTCCTGAATTCTTGATCTAAGGCAAAGTTTTTGGAATTCTTCGGTATAGGCTGACATATCTAGGTCTTTTTGCCTAATATTTTTCCTCTTCTTATGCAGTTGGATGTCATAATCCTTTGGAAGATAATACTCCTTCACTTTTTCTATCATTGTCTTCCAATTTGTTATGGGCTTCTTTCCCTCTTTCTCTCTTTCTTCTTGCAAGAACTTCCACCATGTAAGTGCTTGGCCTCTTAGCCTTAACTTGGCTATCTTCACCTTTTGGGCCTCTGTAATCCCATCACACTCGAAGTGATTCTCCATTCCTTCAAGCCATTCCATAACCATTTCAACATCCGTCTTTCCAAAGAATATTGGGATGCCCTCTAGAGCCTTTCCACTCAATGCACTAAGTTCTTTGAGGAATGGTTCCTCAGGTAGAAGAGGATCAGGCTCTGGTTCTATTTCCTCTTCTACTAGTTTCTTTCCCTTACCTATCCCTTCATGCATTTCTTCTCTAACCTTAGTAGCAGTCTCAACCACTTATGACATCTTGATCTTCATTTCCTCCATTGCTTCTTCAAGAAACCTATTTTTTTATTTGTTTCTCTATCAAATCTTTGGCCAACTCTGCATTGGTCACCATGCTGGACTCACCTATGGACTCACTCCAATCTGACATACACCAATTCAATCACCCAAGCCTTTCAATGGCTCTTATACTAATTTGATGGGGAGCTCCTCTACTAGATACTGTTGCCTCTCTCCAAGACCTTCACTGGGTCTCTCTTACGGTCTCTTTCTCTACCCTAACTAGAGGATTCTTTCCTAATCCTCTAACTCCCTAGGAACTTCCCACCAACTTCAAACTCAACTCCTTTCACTCTTTCTTAGCTTTCTTACAACCATGGCTTCACAAGCCTCCTATCACTCCAATGGTGTCAAATTTATAATGTTAGTTTTTCCCACTCCCCTTATGTCTAATCAAACTCCTATGGATCCAATTTGATGAATCCTTCAACCATTTTCCAATTGAGACACAAAATCAAGCTCTTTGGCCCTTGTAGCCTTTTTAGGCCTATTAGCCCTCCAAATCAATGAAAAGGTGTTCTTGCTCCCACAAAACCTTAACAATCCTAGAAAAAAATTGGATATTCTATGTGGGTTTTTCCTCCCGTTGAATATTTTCTAGGTCTCAAATCTCAATGGTGTCCGTACAGTAGATTTCTACCAAACCCCTAGAAATAAGGGTTTTAAAGGCATGTAGACTGGTTTGACACCTTGGTCTTCTTTCTCTGATCAGTTAAACCCCTTTGAACTTCTCCCTAAACTAGAAGGTCTACACCGCATGCCTCCTCAGTCCTCCAACCTTGATTGGCTCATACCAATCATACTGCAATCATCATTGCCAATGTTGTATCCAGTTACCCTAGCCAGAATGCTTACCACTCACCTAGGGCCTGGTTGTTCTTGGAACTCCCCTACACACACACAAACACACACACACATAATCCAAAAGCCATATCTATACAATATGTATAAGGATCTAATGCATTCCAAGTGGTCATGGAGTTTGAACCATGGGAACTCCAAAAAAACCCATCTTTTACATAACTGGACCAAAACTGGCCAGTGAACTTGCAAAACACAAATAATTTAACAAATCTAACCAAAAAGTACAATATACCAAAATAATACCACACAAATCTTGGAAAATACATTGCAAACACTATCCAATCATTCATTGAGTCCATTCAATACAATAAAGTGATGGATAATGGATCTGTCACAAAATTACATTGCAAATTGATTCTTCTTTGTAATCAGTCCGTACAAAATAAAATCTAACTGTCAGATTAGGGTTGGATTCACATTATATACTCCTATACCATCTTTCTGGACCATTTGGTCAGGATTTGGGCACCTTAATGGTTGATTCCTAAAATATAGGAAATGTTGTCATGACAACTTTTAAAAGTTGTCATGACAACTTTGACAACTTTTGTCAAAATTGTAATTTTCACATTTTGAGTGTCCTAATTGGTTCCAAACTTAACCAATTGACCTCAAATGCATAGAAAACAAAAAAACATTATAAATCTTCCCAATTTGGGACTTTGGTCAACTCTTTGACTTTTGAGTTGACTTCTAGGCCTTAGACTCCTAGAATCAACTAGACTCAAACACTAATCAACCCTAATCTTTCCTAACATTAACACACCTCAAAACTCACTAGGGAATTTATAAGAATAGTCCTCATTCATGGATGGTTGGCCAAACCAACCTACAAGCCAAAATTAATTAAGATCTTTCAATAGACCTTAAGGGTGCTCCTGCACCACAATGCCACAATAACATGCCACACATAGTGCTAAATCCTAGGGCTCACCCAGATAAGGAATTGTAAATTACAATCTGTACCTTCCCAAGTTCCACATATTTGACTAAATGAGCGGATGAGATCCAGTTGTCATTTGACTCCAATAGTTTGCAGAAAGGAGTCAGGTTATTATTGATAATATCCATCTGAAAGACCTCCAATTCATTATCTATGAAATTTTTCTTTTTTTCCTTCCTTTCCTAATGAGAAGAGTACTCTAGAGAATCATCCACATCATTATCAGAGACATAGTTGGCACTGTTGAAATATACTCATAGGATACTAATGAGTCTCCTAGTTTCTAGCTCCAAGATACAGTTAACCTCTCAGATGAAGTTACTAATCCTTTCAATACACCATTCTCTCCAATCATAAATGTTAACCATTGGGAAAAGCACTACTTCGTAGATGAATCCATTCCACCAATGTTTCCCTTCATTGATATTTCCAAAAACCACAACCATGATAGCCTCATACACCCTCTCATTTCATTCTCTCAACAATCCCTTAAGGAATTTGACTAGGCATTTATCCCTTATTGAGATCCACTCCAATTCTTGGCATAGCCAGTTCCAAAATTGATTCACAAAAGGGAACTCATAGAGAAGGTGATTAGTGGTTTCCTTGTATCATTTGTAGAGAACAAAAATACTTGGCCCAAGGAAGCGATATGTTTTTAGTCTCTCCCTTGTTAGAATCATGCAATGAAGTATAATATAGAGAAAATCTCCATCTAAATCGACCAACATTTCTAGATATCTTATTCATTGACCCCTGATTTAGTATTTTCCCAGTCATTTTGCTTTCCCACTCTTATTTACTTTGCAAAATAGACTTTAAAGTTTGCGGCATTTTTTTTCCAATAATGGCTTAAATGAAAGCTCATTCCTTATTCTATGAAATCTTCTTTACAATAAACTATGAGAGGTTGTTGGAGTGGTACAGCAAGAAACTTAAACAACTCTACAAGAAATTCAAGATTAAACAACATTTGTCCTCCATTTACTTCCCGAAAGGAAATGGTCAAGCAGAGGCATCAAACAAAACCATTTTTAAAATCCTACATAGAGCAGTCTATAAGAATGGTAGAGATTGGCACTTACAAATAATCTGGCTTTGTGGGCCTATAGAATGAGTATTCATACTCCTACTGGGGCTACTCCTTTTTCCCTTGCATATGGAATTGAAGCAGTGTACCTTTGGAGGTTGAGATTCCTTCACTTCGAGTTTCTCTCCATGGTCTAGTTACAGATGAAGACTACCACACCATGAGACTTCAATAGTTAGAACTTCTAGATGAGAAATGTCAAGCATCATTTGACCATATGGGGGTTTATCAAAAGCGCATGTCCAAATCCTTCAACAAAAAGGTTTGCCCTAGAGAATTCCAAGTAGGAGATCTTGTCCTACGTGAAAATCCTAAGAATCAATAGCATAGAGATCAAAAGGGCAAATTTGAACCTAATTGGCTTGGACCTTACATCATTACAACAGCTTTTGGGATAGGTGCTTATTTATTGTCTCCAGCAGATGGAGAGAAAATCCCTGATCCTATCAATGTCCTTTACCTGAAGAAGTTCTATCCATGATGCCTATTCTGTCTAGGGGCATCCTTTGTACATACTTATTGATCCTAAAAAAAATCCAAAAAAATGATATATTGTCAAAAATTCTAAAAATTGGAAAATGTCCTAAAAGAATGATCATCTTAGTGAAAGCCTAGAAATAGGCGCTTTGATGTATCTCCAAAAAAATTATATATTCCAAAAATACAAAAAAATGAAAAAATTCAAAAAATTCAAAAAAATAGAAAAAGTGCCTTGGTGAAAACCTGGAAACAAGCGCCTTGGTAACAAAAATTCAAAAAAAATGTATAAAAAGTCCTAAAAAAAAAGAAGAAAAAAATGAAAAAATGAAAAGAGAAAAAAATTGTAATAAAATCCAAGTGGTGAAAACCTGGAAACGGGCGCTACTTGAGGCATTTGCACCTCTATTTCTTAGCGCGTATCCACAACACTTAGCCTTTCCCCATCATGCCTTGTCCTTGTTGCCTTGGTCTGGAATTGGTCTTTGTCTTTGTCTAGGGGGCATACCTGTGTTAGCTTTGGGGCATACCTATTGTTGGAGTTGTTTAAGGACACCTCTCAAACAGTGTTTTTCAATACCACCCCAACTGTATTTTTGAATACAACCCCTGACATCAAGTGTTTTTCAACACTTATCGGTTTGGTCTTATCTAGTTTTTTCATGTCATCTTACTTGCTTGCAAGAATTCGATCCTTATCCTCGGAACTCAGTATCAGTTAACATACTTAAATTTTTAAACGCAACACTTAATGCTTGAGCTATGTCATGATCTTTTCTTTGTGTGCTGACTGTTATTGATTTTCGTTGAGTTTCCTTGTCTAATAAGTCTCTCTGTGATGCATAGCTAGAGGACTTGGGGCATAGGGAATGTTTTAATTTTCTTCCTGCTTTATGCTTAACTATTTTTGCACAACCATTCTTATGGTCATCCTGGCGTCTATGCCTTGATGCGAGCGTAGTTTTGCTACATTAAATTGGGTAAGATAATATCACAGTCATCTTGACCTTTATGTCTTTGATGCTTATGTTAGAATCTTTCCACATTCCAATCCGATATAAATCACATTCATATCTTCATAGTTGCACTTGTAACTAGTGTGATTGTGTAATTTTACGATGTCCATTAATAATGGCCCAATGATGAAAATAAGTTCCTTAACATTCTCTTATGAATGATGAACACAAAGTCCTATGTTATAGTTGCTCTATTGCAATTACACCTTTGCATTTTCATGTAGCTTGCATTGTTAGACTTCATGTTAGTTTACATTTTTAGACTGCATTATGAGTTTGCAAGGGTTTCCTTCATCTTTCTTGTGGACTTTTAATCAACTGTGGTCATGTTTGATCTTCATTTCCTTATCTTCTTTCGTGATCTCAATCAAAATTTTCTATCTTAAACAGATGATTGATTTTGGGGCATTCTCTTTCTTAAGACAAATTCTCTTTCTTCTCTCCATTTCTTTCCATCTCTTCCAAACTTCTATCTTCCATTCACTTTCACCCCACTTCTTTTCTTCTAATTCAACCTTGGGGCATAATCTTTCATGCTTGATGATCTACCTTGGTTTTGTGATCCTTATATCTTTTTATCTTACATCAAGAACCTTATCTTTAGTTCGATTTGATCAAATTTATCAATTTATTGTTTCTCCTCTATCTCATTTCGATTTCAATCATGAGGGGGCAGTACCTATCAAACTTCAATCCTTGATTTAGCTTTATCAATCATATCAACCTTTCTTGAGATTCTTATCTCAGACATGTCAATTACTTATTAACAACGGTGTTGACCTTGTCTTTTTCAATCTGCTTATCTTTGTTCTGACGTCAATTACTTATTTACAACGGTGTTGATGTCTATGTTGTTTTGTGATCCCAAATCGATCTCACACTTCAACTGCATTCTTTGACTACATGTGTTCCTAGAATGATCACACATTAGTCAAAGAGGGG